>PVJA010019004.1:0-39016 GCA_004027025.1 Myocastor coypus
TTATTTTTTTTTTTTTTTTTTTTTTTTTTTTTTTTTTTTGGTCTTTTTGAGACAGGGTCTCACTATCCAGTTCAGGCTGGCCTTGAGCTCACTTTTGTAGCCCAGGCTGGTCTCGAACAGTCCTCCTGCCTCAGCCTCCCAAGTGCTGGGATTACAGGCGTGCGCCACCACGCCCAGCTTTAAGAATTTTTTATTTTATTTATTTTTTTCTTGTTTCAGAACCTTTATTTGTTTATTCATTCATTTTTATGGCCGGCTCAGACCGCCCCGAGGGCAGGGCTGGTGCAGCATGTGGTGCCGGGGATAGAACTGCAGTCCCTGAAGCCGCCCAAGCTTTCCCAAGCAGGTGCTTTAGACCACTGAGCCATCCCACCGGGCCCCTGTATTTTAACTTTATAAAGAGCTGCAAAGTGCCTTCCAATGTGGCCTTGCCGATTTGTATTCTGATGAGCAGTGGGTAAGAATTTCTGTTGTCCTTAGCAGCATTTGGTATTGTCAGTTTTTTTTTTTTTTTTTTTTTTTGATTTTCATAATGCAAGGAGTTACTTCATGGTACCATGTCATGATTTTTTAAATTTTTTATATTATGGCCAGCTTAGCCAGCCCTGGGGTTGGGGGTGGCACAGCATGTGGTGATGGGGATCAAACTGCGGTCTCTGCGTTTGCCTAAGCTTTCCTAAGCAGGTGTTTTAGACCTCTGAGCCATCTCACTGGCCCCCACATCATGATTTTCATTTGCATTTTTGTAATGAAAAATGGTTTTTATAATCTCCTTGGGTTGAAGCAGGATTGAGGTTAGGGAGACTTGTACTGCAGTTAGCCCTATGGATATGTGGAACCAGAACTGATTCTACCATGTCCAGTGGGCTAACAAGGAGAGGAAAGGTAAAGAATCACATGGGGTGGCCTGGGACTTTCTTCCAATACTCTTGGATATTAGATCTCCTCTCTAGTGGATTTGTTTTTGTCAGTCAAAATGAAATCAGGTTGTAAACGAAGATTGGTCTTCTGGTCCAGTGACAGCTTCAGTTTCCTGCATAGCCATATGTGTGCCGAGTTGCCTCTGACCTTAGTACAGATCTGCTTCTTGCTCAGTAGGTGGATTCAGGGAAGAGCAGGGTAGAGTTGTCCAAGTAGAAGCTACAGAGGATTGTGGTACCACTAAGTTCTGATTATTTTCTACAGATTTGCTCACTTGGCAGCAGTAAAACTATTAGAAGGGACGCAGAAATATGATGCAGATGATGAGAACGAAACTGATGAATGTGACGCGAAATTTTTTATGAGACATGGAGTTGAGGGGAGCACTGATGCCAAGGAAGATTTATGCCTGAGTGAGGCAGATAAGACCGGTGCCAGAAGTGAGTGTGGGCGTCGGGTTGCACGCGCTGCGTCGAGTATGTATCTGTTTTTAGTTAAGTCATGAGTTTATTGCTTTAGTACAAAGACAGATTTGTGCCACTGGGGCAAGCATTTGGGGGAGACTCCGATCCCCAGTTTGGAGCGGGGGAGCCTGCTTGGTCCTAGAGCATTGAGCCAGTGGGTGAGTCTAGCTGTAGAGGAGAATCAGACCCAGCATGGCCTGCATATCCTTTCTGTTCCTCTCAGCATGCTTTGGAACAGCAACCCCGTGCTTAATTAAGTGGTGGAGGTCCTCAGGGAGCTCAGGAGCAAGTCCTTCAGGCCTAAGGAGCCTCGGGATCTTACTGCCTGTTAGAAAATGTGCTTGTGCAGAACCACGGGGAGCTCTCAGCATCACGCTTATTTGTGAGGAGATCAGGCCCTGCCTGGCCAGTCTGTTCGTGCACCCCTTTATGTCTGTGGCCATCTGCTTCCATCAGTGGGGACACTGTGGCGATGAGGAGAGCTGGCCAGGGCATGCCCTTCCTGGGAATGCAGGTGTACCCCTGAAGGAGTGGTCTGGAAGGAGCTGTGTTTATTTTTTCACAAATACCAGACGTATTTTACCACAAACTTGGAAATTATTCTAAAGATAATTTCTTCCGAAAAGTAAACGCATTTGATGGTTTTGGGAAGTAGAACTAATACACAGTTTTCCCCTAGGGCTGTTGAGCATATAGTCCTCGTGCCTCAACAGGGGGATGTTACATGAAAGGAAAAAAGGGGCACATTATATAAAAGAAAAAAAAAAAAACCAAAAAACGTTTAAATGGTTTGTAGAACACGGGAAGAAGGCAACTCAGAGGTTTCCGTAGCAGCTCATTGGGGAAAACTTTTTCTGGAGCCAGGATCTCACGATGCAGTTGGGGCTGGCCTTGTACTCACCTCTTTGTAGCCCCCGGCTGCTCCTGAACTCCTTCTGTCTCAACCTCCCAAGTGCTGGATTACAGACGTGTACCACCAGGGAGAAACCAGGGTGCCAGACACTGTGGTAGTGAGCAGCACAAGGGACAGGAGAGTAGGGCCTAACAAGTTGTCTTAGTTACTTTTCACTCATTGCTGGGACAAATACCCGACACTCAAAATGAAGGAAGGAAAGGTTTATTAGCTCACAGTTACTGGAAGTTTCAGTCTATACTCAGCTGGCCAAAGGCTGAGTGGAGCAGAGCAGAGAGCATCCAGTTCATGGAGGCAGAACAGCACCGATGGTGGCAGATGCAGTGGAACAACCAAGGGAGTAGAGAGCAACAGCTCTCATCTGTCTCTCTGTCTCTCTGTCTCTCTGTCTTTATATTCTACTCAGGCTCTCCGCCTCAACCTATCTGCTTTGGGCCACACCCATAATCCCAGAAGTACTTAAAACACATAATCCCAGGGATCATGGATCAATTCTCAAACTCTATCAGTACTAAAACACATAATCTCAGTGATTCATGAGCCAAGTTTCAATCTACAGAAGTCCCCACCCAGTGACTACATGAGGCTTTGTGGGGACAACTAGACATAAGCCATAACATTCTGCCCCTGGGCCCCCAAAGTCTCATACATATTCCTTTGGCAAAAGACATTTTAGTCCATCTGGAAGAGTTGCCAAAGTCTGAACAGTTTCAGCATTGCAGAAAAATACAAATTCCAAGTCTCCTCCAAGATCCAAGGCAAACTCTTCTCTGTGAGCTCCTGTATAAAAGAGAAGTTAAACATATCCAACATTCAAAGGCACAAGATAACCATTAAGATTCCAAAAGTTGCAAACAACAGGGTAATACAAAATACTGGGACCAATACATGCCCAAAATCTAGCAGAGTAAACATTAAGTCCCATAGTTCCAAATGGAACATCTGAAGTAGTGTGCACTGAGTTGTGAGCTCCATGCAGCTCCACTCCTACGATGCTCTTGGTGGTAGTTTCCATGGCTTCCCTCTTAGGCTGGCTTTGCTCCCTCTTTGCACGATCCACATTCCTGGCTTTTCCAAACTTCTGGGGTTTCCACTAAACAGACTTCTCATTCTCTGCTTCACATACTGCCGTCTCAGGGACACACTGCCTGGCCTCCCAGGCTTTCTTCTGAAATTGAGGTGGAAGCCTTCTTAAACTAACAGCTCTTGCATTCTGAATGAGCCTAAAACCAATGCCACATGAATGATGCGAAGGTCTGCTGCCAGCTGGAGCAGTAGCCAGGCTTCCTTCTCTATTAGTTGTAGGGGTCGAGTGCCTACACTGATAAACACTCTGTCTGACCTTGATCCCGAGGAACGTATTCTCCATGCCATTTTGTTTTTTTTTTGTCTTTTTGAGACAGGGTCTCACTGTGCAGCTCAGGCTGGCTTTGAGCTCACTTTTGTAGCCCAGGCTGGTCTCGAACTCACAACGATCCTCCTGCCTCAGCCTCCCAAGTGCTGGGATTACAGGCGTGAGCCACCACGCCCGGCTCTCCATGCCATTTTGGAACCTGGTTTGGCCACTGCTACCATTCTGGGACTTGGGTCTGTGTGGCTTTCTTCTCAAGGCAAAACCTGTCCCCCTTGCAATTCTGAGGCTGCAAAGGGTGGAGAGCTGCCGCCTCTTGTGATGCCCTCAGGCCATCCTTTTGATTCTCTGGTTCCTTCCCAGCAATGGAGATCCTCTCAGCTCCATCTTTGTAGTCCACAGCTTTCCTGGTGTTTCCTTTCTGGCCAAACTCACATTTTAAATCATCCTACTTGGCTCTTTTCCGACTGGAACCATGGAGGGTATAGAAGAGAAGAAAAAGAAGGTTCCTTCAGTGCCAGAAACCCTCCAGAAGAAGCGAAAGCATTTTACAGAGTTGAAGATAAAGCGCCTGAGAAAGAAGTTTGCCCAGAAGACGCTTCGGAAGGCAAGGAGGAAGCTCATCTATGAAAAAGCCAGGCACTATCATAAGGAGTACAGACAGATGTACAGAACTAAGATACGAATGGCTAGGATGGCGAGAAAAGCTGGCAACTTCTATGTCCCTGCCGAGCCTAAACTGGCATTTGTCATCTGGATCAGGGGTATCAATGGTGTGAGCCCAAAGGTCCGAAAGGTGTTGCAGCTTCTTCGTCTTCGCCAAATCTTCAATGGCACCTTCGTTAAGCTCAACAAGGCTTCGATTAACATGCTGAGAATTGTGGAGCCATACATTGCATGGGGGTACCCAAACCTGAAGTCAGTAAATGAACTAATATACAAGTGTGGCTATGGCAAAATCAATAAGAAGCGAATTGCCTTGACAGATAATTCATTGATTGCTCGATCACTTGGTAAATATGGCATCATCTGCATGGAGGATCTGATCCATGAGATCTATACTGTAGGGAAACATTTCAAAGAGGCAGATAACTTCCTGTGGCTGTTCAAGTTATCATCTCCACGAGGTGGAATGAAGAAAAAGACAACCCATTTTGTGGAAGGTGGAGATGCTGGAAATAGGGAAGACCAGATCAACAGGCTTATCAGAAGGATGAACTAAGGTATCTACCATGGTGTTTTTATGATTTGGTCAGTTAATAAAGTATCTGCTTCCAAACTGAAAAAAAAAAAAAAAAAATCATCCTGCTTGGCTCTTTGCTCTTGATTTTGAACGTAGATCTGGCTAAAAGCCACCAATAATAGCCATGCCACTGCCCCCAGTAGGAAATATCTCTTGAAAGATTAGTCAGTCTGCCATGCTTAATCTCGGTTTTAGGCAAAGTCTCTGGACCTGAGCAAAATTCCGACAGACTTTCAGTCAATCCATAGCGCAAATCATCTGGAGTCCAATGACCATTGCTGTCCTTTTTCCCAGCAGAAAACTCCTCAGCCTGGTCTTTACAGGCAGGCCTTCTGTCAGTCTTCTGGTCTAAGCTCTGACCAGAGTCTCCCATATAGAACAGCTAAAGCTTTTCCAGCTCTTTACAAGTAGAGGACCTCTCCAGACATTTCCCATCTCTGCTCTTAAGCCATTCTTCATATGCAGGCTCCAAGCCAGTCTTCTGGTCTGAGCTCTGACCAGAATCTCCTCTACAGAACAGCTGAAGCTTTTCCAGTGCTTTGCTTGTAGGTGACATCTCTGAACCTTTCCTATCTCTTCCCATAAGTCAGTCCCAAAAACTTGTAATCCACAGGTATAGCCACATCAATGACCCCACTTCTCTGGTACCAAATTCTGTCTTAGTTACTCTTTACTTGTTTCTGGGACAAATACCTGACACACAAAATGAAGGAAGGAAAGGTTTATTTAGCTCACAGTTTGTGGAGGTTTCAGTCCATACCCAGTTGGCTTCAAGGCTGAATGGGAAGAGCACATCCAGTTCATGGCGGTGGAACAGAAGCAATCACGACAGGCAGCCAACCAATCAGGGTGGCAGAGAACAACAATGCCAGTCTGTCTCTCTGTCTCTCTTTATATTCCATTCAGGTTCTCTGCCACGGCCCGTCTGCCTTAGGCTACACCCATAATCCCAGAAGTACTTAAAATACATAATCCCAGGGATCATGGATCAAGTCTCAAACTCTAGATCAGTACTAAAACACATAATCCCAGTGACTCATGAGTCAAATCTCAATCTATAGAAGTCCCTGTCCAGTGACTGCATGAGGCTTTGAGGGGGACAACTAGACATAAACCATAACACAGGTAAAGGTCGATGTGTAGAGACAATGAAGTAAGGTGATCCTGCGGATAGCGGCTAGGCCTCTGAGGAAAGTGACACCAGAGGAGACCTGAAAGCTGAGGCTGAGCTGGGCGAAGACCCCAGGGGAGCATTGCAAGCGAGGGAGCAGTATCTAGGAGGCCATGGTGGCTGGGGAAGCCCGAGGAGGGGTGATGGGTCCTGGGAGAGATCGGCTGGGTCCCTTCAGATCATGAAGGTGCTGAAGGACTTCAGTTAGCAGCACTGTAAATAGACACCTTGTTGGTGTTGGTTGGCAGATAATGTGTTTCAGTGTAATTAATTTTTTTCTTGGTGGGACCAGGGTTCTAACTCACAACCTTACACTTGCCAGGCAGGCACTTGTGCCATGGAGCTGTCTCCCCAGCCCCTCAGTTTAATTTTAAAAGCCTGAGCTATATGCTGAGTTGAGAAGGCACTGGCAGGAGGAAGGGCAGCGAGTTCAGGGTTCTCGGTCAGTTGCTCGCTCGATGGCAGTGTCACACGGTAAAGTTTTATGAAGTCCAGTTTTTTGTTTTTTTGTTCAGGGTCTCACTGTACAGCTGGGACTTGTAGTGATCCGCCTGTTTTCAGCCTCCCTAGTGCTGGGATTGCAGGCGTGTGCCACCATGCCCAGACTCCATCCCAAGCTTGGCACTCCTGGGGGTGTGGGGAGGCAGTGTGGCATGTGGTGTCACGAACCCTGGCCCCTGCTCTTGCCTAAGCACTTAGTCTGCTGAGCTGTCTCGCTGGCCCTTATTTTTATTTAGTGCTTGTGAGTTCTTGGGGGTTCTTTGAGACTGAAGGACTTAGAATTACAGAAAGTAAGCTGTTGACTTTGTAGGGTTTGTTTTTTCTGAAGTTGCTTGAGGAAATACCTGTGACAGAGATCTCTGTCGGAGCCAGGAGCTTCCCAAAGGCTGTTTTGGGAAAGGCCGGCGGCACACTAGCTCTTGTCTGTGCCATGCTCCTTGCATGGGCTCCTAGCACCTGTGCCCTACTGGGGAGCTTGTGCTTAGTGAAAGGGTGGTGACCCCAAGTCGTGTTGATACTCTGTCACTGCAGGGAAAGATCAAGGACTAGGTTACACCTTCTGGGGACACTAGTGCTTTGCTACAGTACCTGCCACTGGTTGGATGTCACTCTGGGGATTCCTGGAAGTGAGCTTCAGTTCAGGGCGCTTTCTACTGAATTGGGTCTAGGGCTGTGGAGTCACCATTTGAGATTTGACTTCATGTGCTGAAACCTGTCAGCTAGTGTCGGTTCAGCTAGGACTTCTGGGAACAAGCTAGGTCATTGCCTTCTTGACAATTTATATGAGGACTTACATGTTCAGCGTCTAGTGTAGTGTCTCACACATCAGGCATTTTATAAATATGTGAGTTACTTTTATTGCGAAGTTTCCCTTTTATTGAGCTGAAACCTGTCTTCCTGAGGCTGATCTCAGTTAATGCTAGCATTTACCTCTGAGAACCCCACAGAACAGTCTTTGAAACTTATCCTTCCAAGTGTTGAGGAAAATTCTGCAAGCTGAGCAGCTATGGAGCTTTTGCTTTTTTTCTTCTGTTCCTTTTATCCATCCTGGTCTGCGGTCCTGGAACAGCAGTGGTCCGCGTAGGCTGCTGGATGCCTTTGAATGTTGTGTGCAGCGTTAACAGCCATAGCAGGCTGCTGTCGCTGGGGGAGAGCCGCCACTGGGCTGTGGCATCGCTGTGCGTCCGGGCACTCTGCCCTCATGTCACCTTCTGTGTGCCATGCAGGCTGCTTCCCCCGCTCCCTGGAAGGATGAGCAGCAGCCTGCCAACGTGCTGAGTAACGTGGGCCTTGCTGCCTTGCAGTGCGAGCGCATAGGAAGATGGTGGAGCTGAGGCGCCTCCTGGAAATTGCTGAGAGCAACTACAAGCACCTGGGCGGGCTGACGGAAGAGGACGTGAGGTGGAAGGAAGAGCAGCTCAAGTTGGAAAAGTAACGGCTTGACATTGTGATGATTTGTATTAAGTGACCTCACTGAGTGCTTTGTGAAGAAATTTTAATCAGCCACATCCCAAGCCTTCAAAATTATTATTATCATTTACCAGGGATCAAACTTGGGACCTCACACCTGCCAGGCTGGCACTATGCCACTGAGCTATATCCCTAGCCCAACTTTTTTTTTTTTTTTTTTTTTGAGACAGTTTTTTTTTTTATGTAATTATTTTTTATTTTGTCTTTTTGAGATAGAGTCTCTCTATGCAGTCTTGAGCTCACTTTGTAGGTGAGTCTGGTACTGAACTCTCAGGGATCCTCCTGCTTCAGCCTTCTCAGCGCTGGGATTATAGGAATGCATCACGACACCCAGCCAGAGACAGGGTCTTGCTACATCACTAATTTTCCTAGGCTGGTCTTGAGCACATGGTCTTCCAGCCTCAGTTTCCCAGACCCAGAGTGTTGGGATTAGCAAGCCCTACTTGGATTTTTTTTTTTTTTTTTTTTTTTTTAACAAGATTCTTTTTAATTTAATTTTTTTTTTTTTTTTATTTATTTTGTTTCACAACTGTTTATTCACTCATTTTTTATGGCTGGCTCAGCCTGCCCCGAGGGCAGGGCTGGCGCAGCATGTGGTGCCGGGGATCGAACCGAGGTCCCTGAAGCCGCCCAAGCCTTCCCAAGCAGGCGCTCTAGACCACTGAGCCATCCCGCCAGGCCCCCCTACTTGGATTACTTAGCGTTCTCCTGATAGTGTCCCAGCTCCCTGTCCTTATGCCTGGTCCCTACCCCCTCCCACAGAGGCCACTCTCAGTGCAGCCTGTAGAGTAGTGGTATTAATACGCAAGTGAGACCATGCTGTTTCTCTGGTGAGCCTGTCCCTTGGCTTCCTGTCTCGCTCTGAGAAAGCTAAATCCTTACAGTGGTGTACAGGACCCTCTCTGTACTCTGGTCCTCCTCCTGCTGACCGGCATCACTCTTCTGAGTCTGACCCTGCAGAGGCATTGCTCTTGAACAGTGCTTGCTGCATTGCTGTGTCTCAGTACTCATCTCTTTGTTGTCCTGCAGGACTCTGCTCTAGGCCCCCTTCTCAGTGAGGCCTTCCCTGGTCCCTGCATAGGAAGTGTCACCTCCTCTGGAGTGCTCCATGCTATTCTCTCGCGAGTTATTTTTTTTCTCTTAGGCTCTGCTGCCTCCCAACATACATACTACATTTCACTATGTGCTTACTGTTGGCCTTCCTTCATTCCTAAGGCTTGGCTGTGTGTCACTATCCTTAGCACCTAGATCCATTACTGCTTCATAGGAAACCTTTTAAGATATAGCTTTTGTTTGTTTGTTTATTTTGAGGTACCAGGGATTGAATTTAGGGCCTTGAGCTTGCCAGGCAAGTGCTTATTCTACTGAGCTATCTTCCTAGCCTAAGATATAGTTGTTAACTAAGTGGTTTCTTCATTTTATTTGCCTTAAACTGTATGTACGTATGTATGTATGTATGTATGTATGTATGTATGTTATGGCCAGCTCAGCCTGCCCTGGGAGTGGGGCTGGTGCAGCATATTGTGCTGGGGATTGAACTGTGGTCCCTGTGATTGCCTAAGCTTGCCTAAGCAGGCACTTTAGACCGCTGGGCTATCTCGCCATCCCTTCTCTTTCTCTTACAGTACTAAGGATTGAACTCAGGACCTTGCACTTGACAGACAAGTGCTTATTCTACTGATCTATCTCCCTGGCCCTATTTTATTTGCCTTAAACACAACACATGGATAGAGTACTTTTTACTACTGCCAAAACAAATTATTGGGAGGCTGAGGCAGGAGGATTGATTTTATAGACTGGGCTACAAAAGTGAGCTCAAAGCCAGCCTGAACTGCATAGCAAAACCCTGTGTCAAAAAAGACAAAAAAAAAAAAAAAATTGTTAGTTGACATTGGAAATTGATGGCAAAAAAAATTTTTTTTTTTGACAGGATCATCAAAGGGCTGCAAGGCCAGCTAGAATATGAACGACTGCGCAGAGAAAAATTAGAATGTCAGCTAGATGAGTGTCGAGCAGAGGTGGATCGCCTCAGAGAGACAACAGAGAAAATCCGAGTCCCTGACTCGGTGGCCTTGGTTGGTATCCTTGATACAATTACTTTTCTCAAGAAACAGAAACAGTTTGTAAGAGCAGATAAGTTTATGGCCTTGACTTGGAGCTATTTCCATTTGAATCCTGGCTGTGACATTTTGATTTTTCTTGGGCTTCAGTTATAAACTGGAGATGCCTTGTGCTTTCTTGAGCCAGCACCAGAGTTAGGGAACAGATCCACTGAGACGCAAGGATGTGTGTGCTGCGACTGCCCAGTGCATGTGGGGGCAGGAACAGTAGCTTGACCTGTCAGTGTGTGCCGAGCCCTGGGTTCTTATTGTACCCTGTGAGGACAGTGTACGTTGGCAGTGTTGGGCATTCAGCCCAGGGCCTCATGTACTGTAGGCAAGCACTGAGCCACTGAGCTACACCCCCAGCCCTAAGAAGAAAACTTTATTAGCAGAGTAACAAAAACTCTTAAGACAGTTGGAGGGTATGGAAATTCTAAAGAACCAACATAGTGTGATTTGAATGGAATCCACTGTAAAGAGTGTTCGCTCCTCCAGAGCACGGTTTTGAGAGTCCAAAGGGGTGAGCACAGGAGCTGACCTAAGGCTCTGCACTCAGCTCCTGAGTAAGGAAAGCTTTTGCGTGACGCCCTGTCCCTACAGGGTGCTCTTGGTCACCCTGCTCTTTGCTGGTTGAACTTCTCCGCTTTAGTGTGTAAAGCAGCCCAGGCCCAGAGCAGTTAAGTCACTTGTCTGCAGTCGCACAGCTTAAATATCAGGATCGGGTTGCAGCCTCTGGCCTTAGGGTCTGTTGTCTTGGCTCTTTTTATAAGAAGGATTATGAATTTGGAATTCAGGATTTTACTTGATATATAGATAAAAGGGTAAAAATGTTAAAAGAAGCTTAAAATAAATAAGTAATGAGAAATACAAAAAACAAGTACAGAGGACAGGAGAAGTGACAGCAGGAATGCCCAAGAGGTGCCCTTGTCCCAGGCAGGGAGAGCTGGGGACAGCTTGTGCCTCACCACCTCTGCTGTGAGGTGCATGCCCCAAGTACAACCTGTGAGGCAGATGCGCTTCCTGTTTTCCTTGCAGAAAGGGTTCTTTTCAGTCACTAGGGTTGATTTGTATTCTAGACCTAGATCATGCCACTTAATCTGTAACCAAAACTTCTTGGAATCTTTTTATTTTGCAAACATCAAACACTGATCTTTTAATAACCACTTTGAGATGCTCTTGCTTTTCAGCTAACCTTGTGACATTAGTCTAAGATAAAAGCAGAAAGATTCAGGTGTTTGGGGATGTGCCAGGTAGAGGTAGGACTGAATGATTTCCCCAGGAACCTTCTGACCTACAACTCGGGACAGTACAAAGCTTTTGACCCTTCAGATTTGGGAATTTATATAAAATCCCAAGATTTAATTTAATCAGAGACGAAAATACTTGGCATGGTTGTTTGCTTTTGGACAGACAATGCAGAAAGGTGAAAATGTGTGTTCAGCACGAAATTTTATTTGACCCTGTTTTGTTTATAGGAAGATGACTCAGGTGAGTCCTGCAGAGAGAAGAGGCTGGGGAGGAAGAAGACGTCTTCCGGGGGGCGCTTCTAAGAAGGTACTATCCAGGGAAGCAACGTTAAATAAATCTGTTTTTCTTTCATTTTAAACTTTCAATGTATATAAATCTCTGCATGTGAGGGAGTACGGTTACCTCTGTGCGCACGATTAGATCTTGCCGTCTTTCCCTTACATTTTGGAAGCCCAGCTGCACAAAGTAAAAACCCTCCAGAAGGACAAGTCTGGTGGCGTGCTTCAGGCAGGAAAGCGGGGTGGCCTAGTGCACCTAGTAGCACGGGGCGCTCTCCCTTCTGGATACTTTGTCACGTGCCTATGTGGGCAAGGTGGAGGGCACTTTGCAAGCATTCGTGTGAAATACACAAGATATAGCTGGTGCAGTCTGGCCCGGAATGCAGTTCCAGCTCCTGCCTGGCAAACAAGGTCTTGAGCTCTGTCCCTGGTATCAAAATCTCCAAAACAACAACAGGAAAACTTCAGAAATGTAGGTCTAGAAATAGTATATGTGCTGCCAAAGCGAGCACATAGGTCTAGAAATAGTGGTTCTCAACCTTTCTAATGCTGTGACCCTGCAATACAGTTCCTTATGTTGCAGTGACCCCAAACCAAACAATAATTTTGGTGGCTACTTCAAAACTGTAATTCTAAATAAATAACATTTTCTGATGGCTTTAGGTGACTCCTGTGTTTTGGTTGTTTGACCCCTGCCGGGGTCACGACCCACAGGTTGAGAACCGCTGGTCTAGATGTTGAAAAGTAGTAAAAGCTTGGTTTTAGCTCCATCATAGAATTATATTATTTTTCATTTCCAGAGAACCTCTAATGAACATAAATTTCAAAATGTTTGCCTTTTACTTTTAGATGACTTAACTTTAAAAAATGTCTGGTCTTTAGAGACAGTGTAAAGACTGATAAGCTTTAGAAAAGAACAGCTTTACCATAGCACCCAAATATTTCACCCTGCTATTCTACATAAAAGGAAAATCTCATTTAAAAATGTGCTTGCCAGAGATTCCCATTTAAATACTCAGTTTCGTGCCATGCCAGGGAGATAGCTCATTGGCTTAAGTGAGTGCATGGCAAATGCAAGGTCCTGAATTCAATCCCCAGTACAAAAAATAAATAAATAAATAACAATGAAAACAAATAAATAATCAGCTTCAGAATTTAACCTTTCTTTTGTCTTGCAAGCTTTATAAGAAAGTGTTGTCAGGGTTTACAAGGGAAACAGTTTAATACAAGACATAATTACTTTATAGTACTCACACAGAGTGAAGTACAAAAAGTGCAGGAAATCTGTCCACACACTTCAGACACAGAGAATTCAGCTGAGAGCCCGGATCCCGTGATAATGACCTGCATAGGTCCAACTGAAGACCTAGAGCCCCTGGCAGTGCCCTGCACCAGCCCAAGATCCCGTGACTATGACTCTCACAGGCCTGTGCCAAGGATCTGTACTAAGAAGTCCCTGAGGTCAGGGGCAGATGCTGGAAACTGCGCCAGTGGGATAGAGGGTCTGTGCTAGCAGGCTGAGGGATCTGCACTGGAGCCAGAAAGTGATGCTCGAAGAAAGAACCATAGCTTCCCCAGAAGTACCACAGACATCCTCAGTGACAGGGAGGTCCTGAGCTCCTGTGACAGTGAGAACAGCCGAGCCTGTATCAGCAAAGCTGATGCAACAAGCTCCTCCAGGAGACTCAGCCGTGCGCCATCTTCCCCTCTGGAGCCAGAAAGCAGTGCTCAAGGTGAGGACCGGAGCTCCCCCGAAGTGACTGTAGCCATTCTCAGGGACAACGAGGCCTCGAGCTCCTTCGATGATGGGATCAGTGGAGTTCATCAGGGCAGCCAGTGCGACAAGCTCCTCCAGGAGCACCAGCAGCTCCCTCGCAGCCTCGTCTTCCTGTCCAGCGCTGCCTCTCATGCTGCTGGCAGCCGTCCTCAAGTGGCCTCCCACCCCAGCCCCACGCTGGTGCAGGCCAGCGGGGTGTGACACGCTGACCACCAGTTGGCATCCACCAGAGAAAGAGCAGATGAGAGGCAGGCTTGACAGAATAAGAAACACATGGTTTTATTTCTCTCCCCTAAAAAACATTAGCTATTATTTGCTTGTCAGAAACAACTTCTATCAATCCCCGGCCCCACATGCTGCACCAGCCCCACCCCCAGGGCAGGCTGAGCCGGCTATAACATAAACAAATAAAGTTAAAAGAAAAAAAGGAAAAAAAAACCTTACAGTTCAATTCAGTTCTGATTTCCCTTCCTGTTCTGAGCTAGCAGGGATCCGAGAGTTCCTTGGGACAGCTGCTTGCTAGCTCTGGGCGTCACTGGCAGCAGCCCTTGGTAGTTCACCAGCCTGCCCACCGTCCTGACCCTCACACAGACTTCTCAGGAGTGCCAAAGGCTGTTGAAAGTCTAGCATCATCAGGACTGCTTCAACCTGGTGAGAGTGCATTTGGCTGAGGCCACCAATTGGGGCTGGTCAAGAGTCTATAAGCAAATGTTAAAAGCTTAGCTATCCTTTTGACAGCCCTTAGGTTCACTATGGTTAGTGTCTCTGAAGTTCCCAAGTCTGTGTTCAGTCTAACTAATAATATTTATTGGGTGCTTTGGGTGAGCTGTGTCACACCCTTCGCCATTTCTTAATTCTGTCAGCAGCGATCCAGGGTAAGTCTGTTTTATAGCCAGAGAGGTTGGGTAGCTGTGTCTGGGACTACACAGTAATGTGGAGCTGGCCCTGAGTGTTGTCTTCATTCCTCGTGACCACGCCAGAATTCCAGACATACCTTCTAGAACTGCTTACAACCCCCCCCCCCCCCACCACCACTTATGACCCTAATGTTAAATCCAGCCCTGGGTTAGGGTTAGGGTTAGGGTTAGGGTTAGGGTTAGGGTTAGGGTTAGGGTTAGGGTTAGGGTTAGGGTTAGGGTTAGGGTTAGGGTTAGGGTTGTTCTGCTTTTCTCCAGGTTAGCTTGCTCTGTCTCTGTGTGTGTCCCTCTGTCCCTGTCATCTCTATCTGTACATTTTGTTCTCTTTCTGTACTGGTGAGCTAGAAAGCATTAGAGAAGTGTGTTGTAGTAGATACCTCACCCTGTGGCAGAGGCCTCTGGCCGGCTGGCAGTGTTTATTCTCTCTCATATAGTTGCAGGATTTACCTGGATTTGTGGCTCTCAGGTTGAAGACTAAGCTCCCAGCTTCCCTGCAGCTAAGAAACAGAGGTGACCAATGGCATGTGAGCAGACGTGGTCAGGGCTCAGAGTCAGGCCTCTGCCTTTGTCTGGAAGGTGATGTGGAGAGTCACCAGCCCTTATCAGGGGCAGTAGCACCAGAGGCAGGAACGCAGCACCAAACACAGGACCTTGGCATCCAGAGCTAGAGTACTAGTCCTTAGAGTGTTTATACTAGGTTATAAAACAGAAGTAAGGGCCCGGCGGGATGGCTCAGTGGTCTAAAGCGCCTGCTTGGGGAAGCTTGGGTGGCTTCAGGGACCGCGGTTCAATCCCTGGCACCACATGCTGCGCCAGCCCTGCCCTTGGGGCGGGCTGAGCCGGCCGGCCATGAAAAGGAGTGAATAAACAAACAAAGGTTCTGAAACAATAAATAAATAAATAAATAAAAATTAAAAAAAAAAAAAACAGAAGCAAGCTTATTGCTTAAGTAGTAGTATTCTGGGTATCATAATGGCTAAATTAAGATTATAATAATTGTAAGAAGCCTCAAATTATATTTATTTCAAAACCCCACATATTATTGCCATGTTAGGTTAATCAAACAAACAAACCAAAAAAAAAAAAAAAAAGGAAAAGGTATTTCAGCAAGGTGTACCCTACTCAGTTCTTAGGACTGGGCAGATTGTCCTTTGAGAAAGAGCATTCAAGTTGGAGACCACCAGGTTACAGAGAAGGGTGGGAAGTTGGGAATTAAAGCCTGGGCTCACCAGGTGTGGTAGTATACAGCTGTAATCCATCAACCCAGCCATCAGGAGGCTGAGGCAGGAGGATTGCTATAAATGGAGGCCAGCCTGAATTACAGAGCAAGACTCTATCTCAACAAAACAGTCCATATGACTTACTTGCTGGGTAACCTTGAGTAGCTTCACTATTTCTTCAGCTCAAATAACTTTGCTGAGCTTGTTACTTCAGCTGTAAAATGAGGGCAATAATAACTAAGAGAGCACCTATCAAAAACGGCTAGTTGATCAATGTTAGTGTATTTTTGTCATATATTTAATGACAGATGTTATTTCTCAGTGACCATCAGTAGTTTGAGGATGACCACAGCCTGTATGTACTGTGGCCTCATGGTTTTTATTATTATTATTATTTGATAATTTGTGGTGCCAGGCATTGACTTTGCTCTTTTCAGGCCTCTTTGATTTTCTCTTCTGAGACAGGGTTATGTTGCCCTGGCTGGGTTCAAACTTGCAGTCCTCCTGTCTCAGCTTCCCAAGTGCTGGCATTACAGGTGTGCACTGCCGTGCCTGGCCATACGTGGTTTCTTGGATAAAGGTACTTACAATTGTACATCTAAATAGCTAAATTCTTAAATTTTGACGTAATGAACATAGTGAGGGGATTTTATTGACTCACGCCTGCTATGCTCTTGCCTGGTCTAGTTTGCTGCCAAAGTCGTACAAAGTAAGCATGTTAGGGTCTGTTCTGTGAGCACAGAGAAGGTGGAGGGAAGTAGTTAATTCCCTGGGAGACGTCTGATTATTCAGAAATGCCCAAAACATACATTTACAGAAACTCAGTATAAATAAAATGCTCTTAATGTGCCCGTCATCAGATATTTAAAATATTAAAGTTTGGGTTAAGGTCAACTGAGACTTAGTCATAGATATGGTGATGTGATATTTATACAATGAATTATTACATAGGCTTTGAACAAGCACATCCTATGTTCCTAAAGGCCTTCTGAGAACTGACATTTTCGTGTAGGGAGAAGGCCTAATATAACTGTTTTATAGCGTGGAATAGTTTTGGCACATGGGAACACAATCTGTTCATCCTTTAGGTATTTCCACTTTCTAAAAAACAATTGATTTGCGCTACAGGACTACCGTCAAAATGAAATAAATCTCAGGACTGGGGAGATAGCTCTGAGGTCTAAGCACCTGCCTGGCAAGTGCAAGCACCCAGGTTCAATCCCTGGTACTGCATGTTGTGCCAGCCCCCGAACCCTAAGCGCAATATGCCAGCCAGGGAGACCAGGTGTGGTGGCACATGCCTATAAATCCCAGCACTGAGGAGGTTGAGACAGGAGGATCTCCATGTGTCCAAGCTGTATAGTGAGACCCTGTACCAAATAAATTATTTAAAAATATTTTTAAAAACAAGCCGGGCGTGGTGGCACACGCTTGTAATCCCAGCACTTGGGAGGCTGAGGCAGGAGGATTGGTGCGAGTTTGAGACCAGCCTCGGCTACAAAAGTGAGCTCAAGGCCAGCCTCAACTGCATAGTAAGAACCTGTCTCAAAAAAGACAGAAAAAAAAAAAAAAAAAAAAAAAAAAAAAAAAAAAAAAAAAAAAAAAAAAAAAAAAAAAAAAAAAAAAAAAAAAAAAGAATCAGGTTTTAGTGGAAAGCATATAGGATCTAGAAGTAATGGGGAGAGGTACATTGTGTGCCACAGTTCTGCTTCTGGATACAAACACTTCATGGGCTAAATCTGTACAGGGAGAAAGAAAGCGTGTTTCGGTTAGAAGCTACTTAAAATCTGGGAGCGTGCATGTTTAGTTTTTAGCTTTTTCTTTTTGGCAGTGCTGGGGATTGAACTCAGGACCTTGCGCTTCCCAGGCAAGTGCTGTCTACGCACTGAGCTATCTGCCCAGCCCCTAGTCGTTAGTTTTTGAGAAGATCCAATGAATCCCAGCTCTAAACTCAAGAAGTAAGCTCCAGGATTGGACAGATTTGCTCTGTCCTTTGCGTCCTTCGGTGGGACGGGTCGTAACCAGCAGACAGGTTGCTTTCAGGCAGGAGCGAGAGGGGCCACCCACACCCTGTCACCTTCTGAAAGTTACTGGCTTAATCAGTTCACCTTGCCTCATCAGAGTGGACGTTTGTAGTTTTAAAAACTTTTTTTTTTAAGGAAGCAGGAGTGCTTTGAAAAATTATCAAACTCTTAAAGCTACTGCCTAGACATTATGAAATCTTAAAAGTTTAGCACTTTCTGGCTTTGCTTTGTTATTTGGATTAAAATTGAAAAACCTAAGATGAAAAGATACTTTGTGGTTTCCTTGTAAGTGCATATATGGAGCTGATACTATTATGTAACAACAAAATAAAAATCTGAATGTCCAGTGATTTCCTAGGTACACATCAAAAAAGTTTGCTGATTATTATTATTATTATTATTATTATTATTATTATTATTATTTTGGTCTTTTGGAGACAGCGTCTCTCTATGCAGTTCTGGCTGGTCTTGAGCTCACTTTTATAGCCCAGGCTGGTCTTGAACTAGCAATGATCCTCCTGCCTCAACCTCCCAAGTGCTAGGATTACAGGTGTGCACCATGCCTGATGTTTGCTGAATTTAGATTAATGCAGAAAAGCTTCACTTTATGTAGCAAATTTTAAGATGGGTTAATTTAAGTTGGTATAAAAAGCAGGGAAAAACCTGCTTTTTTATATGAAGTTTAAAAAACAAGCAATGTTCAGAGCAGCTCTGTAGACACTGTCTTGGATGTTATATTCTTTCATTGCTGCATGCATTAGTTTAAAATTTATTGTTTTGATTCTTTACAAAATAAAATAAGATAATCTCCAGAGTACATGGTAAGCCCTTTCACAATCTAAGCAATTTTATTACAGTCTTTGTCTCTTCCTGCACAGGAAAGTGTGCTGTACTTGATGGCCAAGTGGCTTGAGGATTGCTGCTTTCGATTACATGTTGCCGTGTTTCCCAGATGAAAACATGGAAGACATGAGATCAGTATTTTTTTGTTTTGGTGGGACCAGGGTTCAAACTCATGACCTTGCACTTGCCAGGCAGATACTTGTGCCACGGAGCTATCTCCCTGGCCCCTAGATCAGTATTTTTAACATTCATTTGTCTACTTTTTTCAGTTGCACAAGATGGAGCCAGTTCACTGGATTATTTAAAAAACAGTGCTGAATTAGCCCCCAACCTGCATCTAGCAGTTTGACTTCCACATTGAATGGTGTAGATACTCAGAAAAAAATTCAAAAATGTTTCTGAGACAGGGGCTTGCTGTGTAGTCCTGGCTGGCCTTGAGCTCACTCTGTCCTTCTGCCTTGGCCTTCCAAGTGCCTGCGTGAAGGTCTGTGTCACCTGCATGGCCTTGCCATTGGGCCTTTTGGTCCCAAATTTGAGTGCCAGCCTTTCCAGTGAGATTGCAGGTGCCCGAGCAGAGGACTGGTGTGGAAGTGGATGCGGTAGTCAAGGGCACCTGGAGAAAGCTACAGACCGTGCGTGAAGCAGATCAGGAAGAAGCAGAGCACACAGCCATCGTGGCAAATACTGAAGGAGGCCTCAGGACACCCAGCACGGGGAGCTAGAGGAGCGTGGCGGCGCTGACAGCCCAGGAGTTGGTAGCTCCTGCACCAGACCAGGAGGTAGCTGTGGCTTCCTGCCTCAGGTTCCCTCCTTGGGCAGGTCTACCTCTACCCCTGCCAGGCCCCATGAGCATTTGGGCTATAGAATATGCAGATGGTGCAAGTAGAAAGCATGAAAGCAACTGAACATGCAGTACATTCTAGAAAGAGTCACTAGTCTTTTTTTAAAAATTTTTTTTATTTTTTGTCTTTTTGAGACAGGGTCTCGCTATGCAGTTCAGGCTGGGCTTGAGCTCACTTTTGTAGCCCAGGCTGGTCTCGAACTCGCACCAATCCTCCTGCCTCAGCCTCCCGAGCGCTGGGATTACAGGTGTGCGCCACCACGCCTGGCTGAAGGAATCACTAGTCATATAAGCTCTTAGCCGGGCATGGTGGCACATGCCTGTAATCCGCAGTACTCTAGATGCTGAGGCAGGAGTATCCCTATAAGTTCTAGACCAACCTGAGCTAAAAGTGAGTTCCAGGCCAGCCTGAACTGCATAGTGAGAGCCTGCCTCAGAAAGATCAAAATGCCCCAAAATCTCTTTTGTGCCCCATGGAATGCCCCAGGCCAACTACAACAGCCTGACAAAGGACAGTGCATGCCCTAGACTGCAGCTCTGACCTAAGGGACATGCTGCTTCACAATTCCTCTTCCCAAGGGTTCTTCGTGTCTTCTGCAGACCTGTGTGTTCAGAATGGTTTGCGTTATATTCTGTAGAATGCACTGCTGTAGAAAACTAAAGTGCAGGAGTGAATGGAGGGGCCAGGAGGTGGGAGGTGAAGGAACTGCCCACTCCAGAACCCAGCAGGGAGGCCCAGGTCCCCTGCAGGTGCGTGGGGGTGGCGGTGGCTCTGCCAGGGTGTTATGGAATGAGAGTTCTATTTGCACAGAGGGTTCTTCTGTTTCCTGAGACAGGGTCTTGCTCTGCATTTCAGGCTGACCTCACTCATGGTTGTCTTGCTGCCTCAACTGCCTGAGTAGTGGATTTATAGGCATGGGCCACCACTCTTGGCCCTGTGGAGGACCATCTGAGCAGCTGTCCTTGAAAGAAAAGTGACTGTCTCCATTTTGACTGAGCCTGACCCTATTCTCTTGTATTGAAATGTACAGAGCTGGCTAGGACTTCTTATTATCCTTTCAATTGGCCTTAAGCAGTGTGTATTGGTCTAGCCGAGGTGCTCGTGGTAATTTTTGAAGATGGCACGCATGTTTCCCTGACAACAAGACGAAGAGCCAGTACTCCACGGTGTCAGCTAGGATCAAGCCTTGAGTTAAGAGGTTATGACTTCTTGGGGCTTGAAAGATTACATATCAGAGCTGAAGCACCAGACTCCCAAAATATTAGATACTATCTCAGTAGCATAATGCAAATTACTTCTTTTGAATATCTGTGAATATGGCGGAGGTGAATGCAGGCCTCCTACCTAGCCCAGCTCACAGTGCTCACCTTCTTCCCACAATCCCCTTCAATGCCCACCTTTCCATAATTCCCTTCAGTGCCCACCACCTTCCCACAGTTCACCTTCGCAAGCCACTCCCCCTTTTCCAGTGAATAAAACCTGAGTGCAGCTCTGGGTCGCTCTCCATTCTGGAAAGCCATCTACATGGCTGGACTTGGGCCCCTTGGCTCCCCAATGATTATATATATATATATATATATATATATATATATATATATGTGTGTGTGTGTGTGTGTGTGTATATATATATATATATATATATATATATATATATATATATATATATACACACATATATATATATAGTCTTAGTGTCTTTATCACCGTGGGTTGCGCTGGGAGTGGTAGATTGGAATTGGTGGAATTCCAATAATGTGGTGTTAGAATTGTAAGTTTAGACTTCTTAGGTTGAGATGAGAACCAGGAAAGGACTCCGACACTGGCCCAAGCACAGACTCTAAAGGGACTCTAGAAGTAGCCACAGGACTGAGATTTCCCATGTAGGCAGCAGTTCTAGGGAGATGCCTGGGCTACCCAAACTACAGTGAGCATGTCCTTAAGTGCATCTGACAAAAAGCCCTTTGCATAGAAAGCTTTGGGCCACCTTCCTGGCCACAGGATGCTGTTCCATCATCCTGGGCAAGTGGCTTCCTCTCAAGAGGCTGGGCCCTCTGAGCATCACTTGTTGAGTGAACTCTGATGATGGCAGAGAAAGCAGGACAGACCCCTGCAATGCTTGGGAGAATGCTGACCAAGTGCAGAAGGCCCAACTTGAGAAAGCTGTGCACACAGAATGCATGTGTCCTGGGGGCCTTCAGGCTTTGCCCTCCAGATGTGCCGTGTTCAGCTATTGGCTGCGGTGACATAGGCTGGGTCCTGTGCAGGGGCCAGTTTCTGTGTCAGTGTGGCTTAGGTGGCCACGCATGTGGCAGGATCTCATCCCTACTGCCACCTCATGGGACCCTGGTATGTGTGCTGGCTTTGCCTCTTGGGCCTGCTGGCTTTCCTGGGACATGGGCTGTATCTGTCCCTACCCCACATCACGCTCTTTTACTTTGTATAGAAACTGAACTGTGCTGTGGTTACCAGGAAAGTTAAACCCTGTAAGTGCAGAAGCCAGGAAACGTTTTTCAAATTTGCAGCACATAACATTTTATTTATAAAACTGTTTAAATACAAGAAAACTCTGGTTCTAGTCGTGTGAACTATGAAAAGCTTAGGGACAGAATGCTTTCATCTCAAAGAGAACAGATTCTGGAGGCTGCAAGGTGAAGCGCCAGAAGCACTTTTCTAGTCCATGTATACTTTGGATAATTTTGCAGTCCATCTTCTCAGCAGCTGCCAGAGTTGACCCGAGCTCTACGGTGTTCCACGAAGTCCTCAGCGGCTGGGTGGCAGCGTCACCCGTACTTCCAGAATCTATAAACTCCTAGAGCGATCGCCAGGCAAGTGAACACTGAGGCTGTGTGAAGAAGCAGGGTTACAGGGCATGCATGTGTGATCATTTTGCTAACAGTAGGATTATCTCCACCTTAAATACAGAGCTATCAGTAATTAAATCACGCCTGCAATATGTGTGCGCTATCTTAAGACACTGAGGGAATGAAAATAATTTTGAAATATAGATATGGCAGAAAGTATAAAAGTACATAAAATCACTTTTAAGGGGCCAGGGAGATAGCTCCGTGGCACAAGTACCTGCCTGGCAAGTGTAAGGTCGTGAGTTTGAACCCTGGTCCCACCAAAAAAAAAAAAAAAAAAAAAATCACTTTTAACATTAAGGTCTACTCTAATTTTTTTGTTTTCTTGTTTTGAACTATTTTGAACTAATTTTTCTTGTTGAGACTGAGAATTGAACCCAAGGCCTTGAACATGGGGGACAAATGCCCTAAGCCACATCCCTGGCTCTTCTGTGAAAAATTTTGAGAAGGCTTGAGCTTGGCGATTCTCTAGTGCCTGACTCGCCAACATCTGGGATTGCAGGTCTGCACCAGGCCTGGCTTTTACTTTGTATCTTACGGCAAATGAAAAACTCTTAAGTATCATGGAGTAATATGCCAAGACCCCATCTGTTAAAGAAAAATCTCTTAGAATTATTTATTTATTTGTTTATTTATTTATTTTTAAACAATTATTTTATTTTATTTTTTTCTTGTTTCAGAACTTTTGTTTATTCATTTTTATGGCTGGCTCAGCCCGCCTTGCTGGCAGGGCTGGCGCAGCATGTGGTGCCAGGGATTGAACTGCGATCCCTGCAGCCACCCAAGCTTTCCTAAGCAGGCGCTTTAGACCACTGAACCATCCTGCCGGGCCGCTCTTAGAATTATTTAAAAAATGGAAATGTAATGTAAAATTTCAAAAAGCAAAGACTAAAAAGGCAGAAAAAAACAGGGCTTGTAGCTATTGCATCACCTGGCCTTCAGGTTACATCATCGTAGGTAGAGAATATATCTTTTTTTAAACTTTATTTGTGTTAATTAGGCTGGGCGTGAGGACACACATCTGTAATGCACTTGGGAGGCTGAGGCAGGAGGATCAGTGTGAGTTAGAGACCAGCCTGCACTACAAAAGTGAGCTCAAGGTCAGCCTGAACTGCATAGCGAGGCCCCGTCTCAAAAAGACACAAAAAAACTTTGTATTATGGCCAGCTCAGCCTGCCCTGGGGGTGGGGCTGGTGCAGCATGTGGTACCAGGGATTGAACTGAGGTCCCTGGGGTGGCCTAAGCTTGCCTGAGCAGGCGTTTTAGACTACTGAGCTATCTTGCTTGCCCCTCTATCTGTTCTTTCAGATTTGAAAAGTTTAGATTTGAGGGAAAGAAAAAGATTTGAGTGAGGATTTCAGGGGCTTCCTTGTCTCCAATTCATTTAAATATTAAAAGAATTTTTAAAGAAAATAAATCTGAAATGAGAGTAAGCTTTATGACTGATATGAAATTATCCAGGCAAAGTGAAGCTACCTGAATTATAATGAGTAAATGTAACTATAATCTCATTTGACTTCACGACTTAGTGAAACTGATTTAATATAGGACAATTTCTTCAATTCTAAGACATGGGACTAGGCCTGTTAAGGCACAGAGCAGCTGGACGTTTTGGCCAAGAACAGCAACATTTGCCTTCCTGTGGACAAGGATACATTATTTTATCTCCTTATTACCTTGGCAGGCAATTACATAATTACCTTATTTAGTAGTAGTTTTTTTTGTCTTTTTTAAGACAGGGTCTCACTATGCAGTTGAGGCTGGTCCTGAGCTCACTTTTGTAGCCCAGGCTGGTCTCGAACTCGCATCAATCCTCCTGCCTCAGCCTCCCGAGTGCTGGGATTACAGGCATGAGCCACCACGCCCGGCTTAGTAGTAGTTTTAAAAATTAAAATTAAAGCTGGGCGTGGTGGCGCACGCCTGTAATCCCAGCACTTGGGAGGCTGAGGCAGGAGGATTGGTGCGAGTTCGAGACCAGCCTGGGCTGCAAAAGTGAGCTGAAGGCCAGCCTGAACTGCATAGTGAGACCCTGTCTCAAAAAGGCAAATAAATAAATAAATAAATAAATAAAATTTTGAGTTTCTATGTATTGATTCTAGGCTGGCCTTGAATGAATCAAATTGAGGCAATCTTCTTGCCTCGGCCTCCCAAGTGCTGGGCTCACAGGTGTGTGCCACCACACCTGGCATCTCTTAATTAAAACCCCAGGGAATCAGTGGTCTTATCCCCTCCCCCACTGCACAGATGGGCAGCAAGCTCGAAGTTACCAGTACCAAGGTAAAGCCAGGATTTGAGACTCCAGGGTCCTTGCAGCCAGAGCCTTGCTACCTGTCACACTGAAGGACGTAATCCCACTTGTCATTTTTTGA
The DNA here is from genome assembly GCA_004027025.1 of Myocastor coypus. Taxonomy (NCBI): domain Eukaryota; kingdom Metazoa; phylum Chordata; class Mammalia; order Rodentia; family Myocastoridae; genus Myocastor; species Myocastor coypus. Next base: position 24,516 of record PVJA010019004.1, read on the forward strand.
GACCTACAGTGCTATTTAGGGAGTTGATGTGCTCCGCTAACATAAGAGTTAATGAGTTCTGGACTACTAAATGGACACTTACTTACTATGAGCGACATGTTTTATTATTATTCTTCGTGTGTGTGTGTGTGTGTGTGTGTGTGTAGGCAGTCTTGCCATGCCATTGAAGCTGCCCTTGAGTTCACTTCATAGCTCAGGCTGGTCTCAAACTGAGATCCCCCTGCCTCAGCCTCCCAAGTGCTGGGATGACAGGTGTGTGCCACTGCTCCCGGCTGCTTTTGTTGTTCTTTCCTTTGTGAGGTGACACAACAGCTGTTTCTGTACTTAGTTTCTCTCCTGGCTTTAGGTCTCTGCTGTCCCAGATAAACATGGAGCAGTCCTAACTTGCTTCTACATCTGCTGCTTATCTTTCATGGCCTGCCTAGGTGGTATCGTAACTGTAAAATACTCAGGTGAGTACTTGCTGGTACATTTTAAGCATTCCATAAAGGCGAGCATTTAATACTGCGTATCTGCCCACAACAGAATCTTCCATTAAGCTATTTCCATGAAAGGCTGCAATTTTGGAATGACATTAATTTGGTATCTAGAAAAATCTAAAAGAATTTTTATGTTCCACTGCCTTGTGCCATTGCAATAGCGGAACATGAGGCCTAAGAAGCCTGAACAGAAGCTGCCTTTAGCTTAGTTACTGCCACTGTGGTGGTACAGGCCACTCAGATTGCTTCCCTGGGCTTTTCCAAACTGAACTGAGGAAAGAAAGGGTGCGTTCTCTCAGGTGGTGAAAGTGGAGTCTGGAGCTGGAGGAAGAAGAAAGTGCAGCAAACACAAGTGCGCTGGCCTGCTGCATGCTTTTTATTAACATATTGCCGCATTCTTACCATGCTGGGTACATCTAACTCTTGGGTCACATGGGAACAGAGGAGCTCACCATGTGACAAATGTAATCTTGCGGTGGCGTCTGCTCAGTTGACCTGCACTCCTCTTCTCTTTCTCTTTAACTGCATTCAGATCCTTACCTAGGTGTGTAAGCAGTAGGGAGAAAACTGCTTGCTGCGCGTGGCACTCCCTGCCCACAAGCCCGGGTGCGCAGCAGGCTGACGCAGGAGCAGCCCGGGTGCGAGACCAGCCCGCTGGCTCAGCAAGCCTGTCTCCAAGGAAAAGCCAGGCTTGGGATATTTCTCAGTGGCAGAGCACTTGCCTAGCTTGTACGAGGCTCTGAGTTTGATCTCTGGCACTAAATCTGTTATTCATTGCAGAATTCCTAGTTTATTCCTGCATCATTTTGTGCAAGGGTTTCTACATTTCTTTATTTTTTGTCTTTTTGATACAGGGTCTCGCTATGTAGTTCAGGCTGGCCTTGAGCTCAATTTGTAGCCCAAGCTGATCTCAAACTCACACTGATCCTCCTGCTTCAGCCTCCCACATGCTGGGATTACAGGCGTGCGCCACCATGCCCGGCTGGGTTTCTAGATTTGTGACAGCCATATGCTTTTTCCTAGCTGCAGAGCTGACTGGTAAATGTATGTCTGTGTCTGGAGCTTTCCAAGTACTATAGGGACACTAAAGGAACCTGGTTAGATCTCTTTTTCTCCTCATGTACCTGCATGGTTACTCTGAGGTAGGAAATAACAGGTCTGAATGTTAAATGACTGAATTCCTTGCTCTGATAGTCTTACCTGCCAGATAACGAATTGTCTCAAGTTTGTTAGACTCCATCAGTGTTTTTAAAGAAGCAATTTCAGTGTCAATTTTATTGCTGGTCTCTGAAATAACACTTTTGGTTTGGGTATCCTGTAAGAAACGAGAATAAAGATGAGAACTAATTTTTTTACCTGTGTATTATGATCAAAAACATTCACAATGGAAACCCTCACTCAAGTGCTAACTGCACATTTCAGATAACAGAGGGCATGTTCTGGGTGGCACAGCTGTAGACCAACCATACATTTCAAAAGCTTGAGCTGGAGAAAATCAGCGAAATATAATCATAATAGGAACATTTAATGAGCCTTGTGAACTCATAAATTACGTTCTTCTACTCTTCACATTTGGAGGTAATTTCTTAGGATAATCATATGCCAGGTATATTCCATAAAGTCTTTTTTTCAAAAACTTATTATTTCTACTAAGTCTTATACTTGAGATCTAAATATGTAAGATGGAAAATTAAGAAGCAAAATGTTTTATAATCACAGAACTATCACTTTATGCTTGTTAATTCCTTAGAATGATAAGGGTTGGGATGTAGCTCAGTGGCACAGCGCCTGCCTGGCAAGTGCAGGGTCCTAAGTTTGATTCCTGGTACAAAAAAAAAAAGTTATGATTAAACTTAAGATATATTCTGTGACAGGAAAAAAAGAATCACCCAGTTTTTAATATGAATTCAGAAAAGCAGCTGGCAAACATACAAGATGGGTAACACTGTGTAGGAGCTTTTCAGCTGTGAAAAGTCTGCTGGGTCCTTTGTTTATCTTGTTTCTCTGGCCAGGAAGAGAAGAGCACATGACCTTTAATATGTTAAATACTAAGCAAGCTGTAAAAAGCTAAATGCTAAATGGTGGACTCAGCAGAGTAAGCGCTTGCCTGGCATGGGCAAGGTCCTGAGTTCAATCTCCAGTACTACTAAAAAAAAAAAAAAAAAAAAAGCTAAATGGCTTTTCTTCTCTTTGTCGGACTGGGTTCAAACACATGACCTTGCACTTGCCAGTCAGGCACCTGTGCCATGGAGCTATCTCCCAGGCCCCTAAATGGCTTTTAATTTAAAAAGACTAGCTTGGCTTAGAAAGCCAGTGTTTCATCAAGCCATAGAGATTAATAGCTTCTACTCTAAGCTGGGCATGGTGGTGCATGCCTGTGATCCCAGCACTTGGGAGGCTGAGGTGGAGACTAGCCTAGGCTACAAAGTGAGCTCAAAGCCAGCCTGAACTCTAAACAGAGTTTCAGACCCTGTCTGAAAAAAATCGAGTTTACAAAAGTTGATATGGAAATGAATTAAGACATACAAGTAAGCATGTTGCATAGTATCTGGCAAGTTGCTTAGGAAAGCTTAGGTAACTGCAGGGATCGCAGGGACCAGGGACTACTGTTGGATCCCTGGCACCGCATGGTGTGCCAGCCCCACCACCAGGGGAGGCTGAGCCGGCCATAACATAAAAGACAAAAACTAAACATAGTATCTGGCAAGTAATACACACAGAAATATTTATTGTGATTTTTTTTCTTTTTCTTTTTTTTATTGTGATTTTTAAAATTTAAGATATTTAAATCTTGACTATCATTTACTTATTTATTTATTTATTTTTTGCGGGACCAGCTTTCAAACTCATGACCTTGCACTCAGTAGGCATTTGTGCCACGGAGCTACCTCCCTGGCCCCCCAGTAAACAATCATTTAAATACCAATAGTTAATCTTTCTCTTTTCAAGAATTACTATGTAAAATGAGTTTGAAAAATGAATGCTGTGTGGCAGGCTTGATTCTTATGCCAAGGAACACGGCCTCCCCAGCAGCTGTTCAGCTGTCCTGGCTGGAAAGGAAGCCATTGGTTCCCCGGGGCTGCTGACAATTCAGACATAAAAATTGTGCATAAAGCAGCCGCACAAGGCTGGCCGGAGAGGATTTCTCCATGCTGTCTCACCTTTCTGGTAAATTCTGTGGTTGCTTCCATAAGCTGCTTTTCTTGGTCTGTAAACTAAAGAATATGATGCAGCAGGAGGTTAGAAAAATGATTAAAAATCAGAATCCAAAAGGAGCAAGTAACCAAGAAAGCACACTCAGGAAGCTTATTACCATATCCGTTACTCTGCTCCTTTCAAGGTTGATGTCCAGCTTATTATCTGCTCTGATTCGACTGGTTTCATGCTGTAGAACAAAAAGAAAACAAATGTAAGTATCGTGCCATATGAAATGTCTGAAGCTCGTCCACAGCCAAATGTTGCTTACCATCAGTTGTTGTTTAACTTGATCTAATTCAATTTTCATTTTCTAGGTATAAGAAAGGTACATGCAGTTAATTTTAAGCAAAAATACTGATTTATCATTTATTTTAAAAACCTAAAAGATTAGCACAATTTGGCCCTTTAACGATTTCTATTACAGAATCTAATAGGGAAATAGCTAAAACGGCGGTTCTCAACCTGTGGGTCACGACCTTGGTGGGGGTTGAATGACCAAAACACAGGGGTCACCTAAAGCCTATCAGTAAATACATATTTAAACCCATGCTGGGGCCCGGCGGGATGGCTCAGTGGTCTAAAGCACCTGCTTGGGAAAGCTTGGGCGGCTTCAGGAACAGTGGTTCTATCCCTGGCACCACAAGCTGCGCCAGCCCTGCCCTCAGGGCAGGCTGAGCCAGCCATAAAAATGAGTGAATAAACAAACAAAGGTTCTGAAACAATAAATAAATAAATAAATAAATAAATAAATAAATTCTTAAAAAAAATTTAAAACAAACAAACAAAAAACCCATGCTATGCCATGGTGAAATGTTATTTATTGGAATTAGTAATTTGAAGTAGCCACCAAAATTATTTTTTGGTTCCTCACCGCAACATGAGGAACCGTATTGTGGGGTGATGGCATCAGAAAGGTTGAGAACCACTGAGCTAAAGAAAATTCCTTTTTTTTTTTTGGAGTCAGGGTCTTGCAATGCAATTCTGGCTGGCCTTGAGCTCATTTTTGTAGCTCAGGCTAGTCTGCAACTTGCATAGATCCTCCTGCCGCAACCTCCCAAGTGCTGGGATTATAGGTGTGCACCATCACACCCCGCTAAAAGTTTGTTTGTTTGTTTGTTTATTTATTTATATATTATGACTGGCTCAGCTCACCCTGAGGGGTGGGGCTGGCACAGCATGTGGTGCAGAGAATCAAACTGTGGTCTCTGCAGTTGCCTAAGCTTTCCTAAGCAGACTCTTTAGACCGCTGAACCATTTCACTGGCCCCAGAAAATTCTTATGAAAAAAAAAATTAGACAAAACATTGATGTTTTATTATCATTTAAAAATGATTTGACTTTCTGAATATAAAAATATTTAACCTGCATTTTAAAATACTTCAGCAATATTTATGTGACTGATAGTATCTTAAATTTCTCACTATTACACATTTTCTCTCAGGTGACAAAGATAGTACAGGCTAAAATACAATGGAACCCATTACTTTCATCTTTGCAAACAGTATGTGATTAACCAGAGAATTCTGTTTTTGCCATCCTGGGCACTAAAGCCAAGGTTTGTGTGTTGAGCTACACTACATCTCTCTCTTAATTTTCTATTTTAAGATAAGATCTTGCCAAATACCTAAGTTTCATGAACTTTAATTCTCTGTGTTAGCTCCCAGACTGCTGAGATTATAGGTATATCCCATTGTGCGTGGTTTACAGCAGAAATGCTCACAAAGGTTTTTACTTTTTTTTTTTTTGCCTTTTTGAGACAGGGTCTCCGTATGTAGTTCAGGCTGGCCTTGAGCTCACTTTTGTAGCCCAGGTTGGTCTTGAACTCACACTGATCCTCCTGCCTCAGCCTCCCAAGTGCTGGGATTACAGGCATGCGCCACCATGCCCGGCTTAGGTTTTTACTTTTGTGTGAATTTTTTTTTTTTTTTGCGGACCGAAGTTTGAACTCATGAACTTGCACTTGCCAGGCATGCACTTGTGTGATTTTTACCAATGTAAATATATGTAAATATAATTCTTATTCTTCAGCATATAAGCTAATTTACATGTGAGAATCAGTCATGGTTAAACTATACTTTTCACCTAAGTACTTGTTAATTGTTTTAGTAATGACCTCATAAGGTTTTTTTGGGTTTACTAGTTCAGCAAGTAGCATACTTCTAAGGTCAGTTATTAGTAATAAATTAAAACTTGTATCACCTCATTCTCTGCTCTCAGATTCGCAAATTCACTTTTTTCTAGGATGACCATATCTTTCCTGATAGAATCCAAGTGAGCCATTAGCTGCTGAATTGTTATTTCCTAGAAAACAAAAATCAATCTGATTTATGTAGTGCCATCTTTATAATTGTGGATTATTTTCATAAAGTTATTGTCAAGACACTATAATGGGGGCAAAACAAGTTATATACAAGTATAAATTCTCTGTGATGAATATGATCACTGTGTATAACTCAAATGTACCAATAAAATCTGATTGGAAAAGAAAAAACGATACTATAAATATAATGTTGTGGGCTGGAAAGATAGCTCAGGCACAAGTACCTGCCTGGAAAGTGCGAAGTCCTGAGTTTGATCCTCCCCTTTCCAAAATAAGATAAGATTAAATAAAATAAATAAAACAAAACAAGCTGGGCATGATAGCACATGCCTGTAATCCCAGCACTTGGAAGGCTGAGGCAGGAGGATCGCTGTGAGTTTGAGACCAGCCTGGGCTATAAAAGTGAGCTCAAGGCCAGCCTGAGCTGCATAGCAAGATCCTGTCTCAAAAAGCCAAAAAAAAAAAAAAAAAAAAAAAAAAAAAAAAAAAAAAAAAAAAAAAAAAAAAAAAAAAAAAAAAAAAAAAAAAAGCCAGATAAAACAAAACAAATAAAAATCTGGGTGTGGTGGTGCATGCTTGTAATCCCAGCACTTGGGAGCTGGGGCAGGAGGATCACTGTGAATTCAAGACCAGCCTGGGACATAAAAGTGAGCTCAAGGTCAGTCTGAACTGCATAGAGAGACTGCCTCAAAAAGACAAAAATAAATATAATGTTGATTGGTGAAGTAAAAAAATGAAACTTACATGTAAGAAACATGAAAATGAGAATTAAGAGAAAGTATGTTCTCTATTTCTATAAGAGAAATAAAAGTCTAGGTCTTTTTGCAAAGAATCTAAACAAAATGCTTACTTACACCCAAACCGTTCCTAGCAGTAAATAAGAGGCTAGAACAGTTTTTCAGTCTTCAGATGGAAGGCAGGCACACCCTTCCAAGGCAACTTTCGGGTGAAACATTCTTACACAGCAGCGGTTCCAAGTGAGAGCTGTGGACTTAGGCTGTCTGGATGGAGATCCAACCATTGTCACCTGCCATGAGACTTTGGACAAGCTATTCAAATTCTTTGGTCTCCTCATTTCTACGTGTAACCACTAACATACATACTTTACAGAGTTGTTCTGAAGATTAAATGAGAATGCTTAAAACAGCTGCTTCATACAGTCACCAGCCAGAAAGCGCCTGTCAGCCATTGTTACTGCTGGGCTGGGCTGCTGGCAGCTGCAGCAGGACAGCCTTGTTCGCAAATTCTGCTGCAGAGCAAGTTTGGCTGTAACAATGACCCACAGCACCTAATTGATGTGGCCACCTGTGAAGCAGAGGCCCTCTGTGCTTTCCCTAGCCCTCCTATTCACTGAGGTGGGTTCAATTCCTTTAGACAGTTCTGTAAGGAGTGTTTATGAGAATCAGCTGAGAAGTCAGACGTGTAGCGTCTAGGAGTTATCAGTGTGGTTCCCAGTGTCATTATAAAGGAATTCCATGGAGCTAAACACTCTTGTTCCTGAGAGTAGAGGAAAGGGGAGGGGGGAGTGAGATGGCTCAGCAGTCTAAAGTGCTTGCTTAGGCAAGCTCAGGCAACTGCAGAGATTGTGGTTTGATCCCTGGCACCACATGCTGTGCCAGCCCCACCCCCAGGGCAGGCTGAGCTGGCCATTAAAAGAGTAAAGAGCTGCAAATGTATCTACAGATTTCTTGTGGAGGTTGAGCTTCTGAAGAGGCTGCACTTGCACCACGGCTCCCAGAACGTGTGCATGCGTGTGTTGGTACTGAGCTACATTCTCAATATTATTATTTTTATCTTTTTGAGACAGGGTCTCACTGTGTAGTTGAGGCTGGCCTTGAGCTCACTTTTGTAGCCCAGGTTGGACTCCAACTCACACTGATTCTCCTGCCTCAGCCTCCCAAGTGCTGGAATTATAGGTGTGCACCACCATACCCAGCGAAATGTTTTTTTTGTTTTGTTTTTTTTTTTTCAGTGCCAGGGATTAAACTCAGGACCTTGTGTTTGCTAGGCAAGTGTTTATTCCACTGAGTTATCTCCCCAGCCGCTATCGTTTTCTTTTCTTGTAGGTTTTCTGAGCTAAGCTTAAACTTGAGATCCTCCTCTGTTATGGTGTATGTCTAGCTGTCCCCCCAATGCCTTATGCAATCATGGACTTCTAGCGTTTGAGACTTGACTCATGCTCCCTGGGATTATGTATTTTAGTACTGATGAGATTATGGTGTAAGTACTGCTAGGAATTATAGGTATGGCCTGAGGCAGATAGGCTAAGGCAGAGAGCCTGATATAATTTAAAGAGAGACAGAGACAGACTAATGCTGTTGCTCTCTGCTCCCTTGGTTGGTTGTCTCTGCTTTTCTGCCGCCATGAACTGCTGCTCTCTGCCATGTGCCACTCAGCCTTGAGCCAGCCAAGGATGGACTGAAACCTCCACAAACTGTGAGCTAAATTAACCTTTCCTTCATTCTGAGTGTCAGGTATCTGTCCCGGCAACAAGTAAAAAGTAACTAAACATCCTCCTTCGGCCTCACAGAGTGCTGGTATTAAAAGCCCACCCTCTTTTTGTAAATTAATGCTTCCCTTAAATACAGCTTAATGAGTCAAAAAGCCTTAATACAGCACAGGTGTCTAACTTCAAAAGCATTAATTGGCAAGATACAATCATGAGGCAAACTTACTGTAACTGATTATTAGAATACTGGCCAGCAGTGCTGACCAGCGCTTTGGACATCAGAGACCAGGCAGAGTGCGGCCCTTTCTGCAGAGATAAAGAGGGCAGCTCAGCCTTCTGAGGGTGCTGTGCTTTAGTGCGACTGTTCACACCACATCTTTGCGCCTTAGTCTGTCCATCTGTTCTAGAGGTGGGGTGCTTTGTTTATTTGAGACAGGGTCTTACTTTGTAATTCAGGCTCTCTTTGAACTCATGGTGTAGGCAGACCAGCCATGAACTCGCCTGCGTCAGCCTCCCAGAAGTTGGAATTAACAGGCCTGTGCACCAATCCAGCTTGAGGAGGGACTGGCAATGAAGTTAGGTTCAAGGATGGAATGGGAATTTAATCTCACGTACCACTAATGAAAGTTTAACACTAATATCCTACGTTCCTACATGAAAGCCTCCGTTTTCTATAGAGGTAAATGGTCACGACAGCATGAAGACTCCTTAAATCACAGTTTTAACACCTGCCTATCCTGCAGAGAAACCTAGAACGCTAAGAGTGAATTGATGATGCCAGCGGTTCCGTGTAACTATTTTAGGCTAGGTCAGAGTTTTGGGAGAATTAAATGTTTTGCTTTTTGTTTAATGGATTTATTTGTTTAGTAAGACTGAATAAATTAAGCTAAAACAATGCATGTACAAATTTAAAGATAAGTTAAATATAGGGAATAACTTTATTTATTTATTTATTTATTTTTGTGGGACCGGGGTTCAAACTCACGACCTTGCACTTGCCACGCAGGCACTTATGCCTCGGAGCTATCTCCCCAGCCCCGGGAATAACTTTATTTATTTAATTTAATTTAATTAATTAATTTATTTATTTTTGTTGTTGTTGTTATGGCCTGCTCAGCCTGCCCTGGAGGGCTGGTGCATGTGATGCCTGGAATTGAACAGCGGTCCCTGTGGTTACCTAAGCAGGTGCTTTAGTTTATATTTTTATTTTTTGAGACAGGGTCTCACTATGCAGTTCAGGCTGGCCTTGAGCTCACTTTTGTAGCCCAGGCTGGTCTCAAACTCGCACTGATCCTCCTGCCTCAGCCTCCCGAGTGCTGGGATTACAGGCGTGAGCCACCACACCCGGCTTAGGGAATAACTTTAAAATGCTGAGTTAAGAGATAATTTTTGAAAGGTTTTTTTTTCTTTTTTGTGGGACCAGGGTTCAAACTCACGACCTTGCACTTGCCAGGAAGGCACTTGTGCCTTGGAGCTATCTCCCCAGCCCCAATTCTTGAAAGTTTTTGATGCCTAAAGTGGCGACATCTTATAGAATAAATTCTAGTATTATGTAAGGGATCCTAATTTTTCTGTTGTGCTTTGAACAATTTGCATGTCCCCTGGCTTAATAATGTCCTATTTTCTCTCTTGTGGAGTCTTGCCTGATTTCTCTCTTCCCTGAGCTTGTGCCACCACTCCATGGAAGAATGGATATGGTCACAGTCTCCTGAGGCCCCAGACTATCTCTTCAGTCACTTTAGGGGCTGATACAAAGGGTGAGTTGCACACTGCTGAAACGGGCTGTGAATTACAAAGGCAGTCCAATTAAAGGAACACTGGCTGCTTTCAAAATGTCTGTTTATCTAATGGTTTCCCTTGGGAATTCTGAAATTATACCACCTGTGGTCTTAAGTGTGAGGTGTGGTTCAGGGCTTATCCATGTTAGTGGATAGCACATGAGGAAACTGAAGAGAAAGCTTCAGGGAAGAAATTGCTGAGGATGCTCCAACCAAAAATTAACAAAAATCGAACTGATTGGAAAGACTGACAACTGCAAACCCCAAGATCAGAAATGCCAGAGACACTGTGGAAGATTGTCCCAAGAGGTCTTGGGGTCATCTGGAGTTGAACACAATGGAGAAGTGTGTGTTCTGTGTGAAGTACTGTGTGTGGCACTTTGACAAGAACCGCAAAAGTGTTGCCGAACTTGGTGAAACTGAAAGAAAAGTTTCTTTAGTGGAAACGGGACATTTCCCCAGGGTCTTGGTTTCGGCTACTATCCTTCTACAACAAACCATCTCACAGTTGATAGCTTTCAAATTTCAATGTGTAGCAAAACTTGTAAGCCCCACTCCGATGGAGGTTTTATCACAACGGCAGGTTGTCGGAGGGTAGGCAGGTTGTCGGAGGGTAGGCAGGTTGTCGGAGGGTAATTCCCTGCCAAGTTACAATCAGGCTGTGCACCCTGACGTGCCACCCAGCAGCAACACTGAGACAAGTATGTGCAGAGCGAGGCTGCAAGTCAGCAGGGCAGGGTACACTGCACGCGGCACAGCGCAAGCAGGGGTGCGAGTCACGCAGAGGTGACAGACAGTGATCTGTGTTCTGCTATTGTGACATGAGAGGAGCTGGTGAAACTGGTGTCTGCTGCAAGAGTCCACAGTGCTGTGGGGGGCTTCTTGAAGTCACAGGGTTTTTGTAGCATCAAAACATTTGAGAGAAAAGTGTACATTTATAAGAAGGGGCAGTTGAAATACCTTCCAAATCTAAAAATGCACTTAGAGGGCCAGCCAAATAGCTCAGCAGATTAAACTGCCTGCAAGCAGGCACAGGGGCTGTGGGTTTGATCCCAAGGCCTGCTGTGGTGGGCCCACCCCCAGGGCAGGCTAAGCTACCAATTGAGACTGGGCGTGGTGGCGTACCCCAGTAATCCCAGCTCTTGGAGGCTGTAAACAGGAGGATCACTATGAGTCTGATCTTGTGGTGAGGCTCTGAACACCCTGTCCCTGTAAATCCTTCTCTAAAAATACAAATAATAATTATAATAAAAAATGCACTTAGAAAATTCACCATTTTAATAAATAAATAAATAAATAAATAGAAAATTCACCATTTTCAGACAATCCTACAAGCCTACAGGACATCTAGAAGGAATTTTCTAGCATTGTAGCAGCTGTAAAGGACAAGTTTAGTTTTACAGTTTCATAAGATGGAGACAAACCTGTATTTTACTGTTCCAGATAAAGCCAATTTTGAAAAACTTGATCTTTTTTGCTTACACTGGTTAAACTGTGGAAATCTGGAAATGGAACTACTGGAATTTCAACAAAGCTCTATCTGGAAAAACAAAATTCTATGACAGGGCTGGGGAGATACCTCAGTGACATAAGCACCTGTCTGACAAATGTAAGGTCCCAAGTCAGACCCCCAGTACTGCAAAAACAAAACTTTTATGACTTACTGTGACACTCGGGAAGCTAGAGTGTGAAAGGGTGACAAAGGATGGCACAGCTAGTAGTTCTGAAAAACCTCAAGTGTGGAACTCTGCCAAATAATTAGAAATCAATGAATGAATGCCCCTGGGATCCCTTTCCTTATTGTGTGTGGACTAGCTCACGCTTGTGCGTAGCTGTTGCCAGCTTTCAATTGTATCAAATCTGACACAGGAAACAGACTAACATGGCCTGGATGAGGCTTGTGTTGTTCTCAAACCAGTAAAGTTTGACCCAAGGTTTGACAGATTATCAACATACATCTAACAGTGAAGAGCACAGTAATTGTGCAGAAGCACACCAAATGCAGACTTACATTTCACGAAAAAGCTGCAGCACTTAAGAAGAAGGAAATATTTATATGAGGAAACGTAAATTTAAAAACTTAAAAAAGCATAGGAAAAAAATTCAGATTCTTAGTTAACACAGCAGACACTTTAGTGTTCACTGACTTTAAGAATTGCTGCCAGGCTTGGTGGTGCACACCTGTAATCCCAGTGCTTAGGAGGCTGAGGCAGGAGGATCGGTGCACGTTTAAGACCAGCCTGGGCTACAAAAGTGAGCTTGAGGCCAGCCTGAATTGCATAGCCAGACCTTACCTCAAACTCTGTTCTATGACTGTAACCTTACTAACAGTATTCTAATTCATAAATTTCTGTAGAAACTGACTTTACCAAAGGTCTTTCATTCTTGCTTTCCCTTCCTTTTTCACCTCTCCTCCATTCCTTGAAAAAGAGTATCTCATGTGTCTGTCAGAAGCGACAGGCACAGATGCCTCACCTGCTGCGCCTGAGTGACCATCTCCTTGTAGATCATGTCCAGGCTGGCACTGGATAAGGTGCTCAATGCTGACACAATTGTTTCCGCTTGTGCTTTGTTAAATCCTGTAGAACACAAACAAGTAGTTAATTTTTCAGCTATAAAACCTGTGCATCCTTAACAGAACAGCTAGAACAGTTTCTACTTCGCTGGACATCTGATACTGTTTAAAACAGTTAAAGTTAAAAAGAGCCAGGTAATGCTGAGTTACTCCCTACGTACTTCACACACCTCTAGCTAAAACGCCTCACCAGGGTTTTTCTGCTGTTGCTGTAACGGGGCTCGAGTCCTTGGGCTTTCATGTCCAGCCACATCTGTTCTTGCTTCACAGGTAATCTCACGGAGTTGTGAAGCTGCTTCGGTTGGGTGCAAACTTGCGGCCTTGCTGCTTCAGCCTCCCACTGCTGGGCCTACTGCGCGCATTTTCATGCCTGGCTCTTTGTATGTTTTTCTATAATACGGTTGAAATTTTTCTTATTGGTTCCTAAGAACTCTAACCACTTAGCCTTTTATTTATCTGCTTCCCTCCCCTATAACGCCTTCATCACAGGCTGTCACCAAGCTCGTGCATATGTCTCCAGTTACCATTGCTTTTATCATCAACATTTCCGCTCCTGTTGTATCACAAAGTATTACTAGGTATCTGGGAATTTTTTGTGTTCATTCTTTTTTTTTAAAGTCTTGAACATCTGTACTTCCACTTCCTTCCCCTTGGAGTTTATCATTAGCTTAGAAATCTTTTTATTTACTTGGAATCATTCTGCACATATAACTTTAATGCGTTCTCATTAATGTATCGAGCATTTCTCATATTCTTTAAGCAAACCATTTTTATTTATTTATTTTTGTGGCTGGCTCAGCCCACCCTGGCTGGTGGTGGAGATTAAACTGCAGTCCACGAACTTGCCTAAGCTTGCCTAAGCAGGAGCTTTAGACTGCTGAGTTTTTTTGCTGGCATACCAAGCAAACCATTTTTATGAAATATTCTATTTTGGGCTGGCAAGATAGCTCAGCACATTAAGCACCTGCTTAGTCAAACGCAGGGACCAGGGTTCAATCCCAGTCACCACATGCACTGCTGGTGCAGGCCCTGCCCCTGGGCCCCCTGAGCCAGTGAAGGAGGCTGGGCGTGGTCATGCACACCTGTAACCCCAGCAGTGGGGAGGCTAAAAACAGGAGGATCACTATGGGTCTGAGCTATATAGTGAAACCCTGTACCAAATACATTAAAAAAAAATTCATTATGGGGATGGCATTTCCATTTAAATAGTTACCAGTGAGATAGCTTGGCAGTCCAAGTGCCTGCCTGGAAAGTACAAGGACCCGAGTTCAATCCCCAGTACTACACACCATGCCAAGTACACTGTTGCTGGTCCTGAAACCTGGCATGGTGGCACATGCCTGTAAACCCAGCACTGGGGAGGCTGAGACAGGAGGATCATGAGTCTGAACTGCATAGCAAGACACTCAAAAAGTTACTCCATAATTGTTTACAGTAGCAACACTGTCTTGACTGGGTAGCTATTGTGAGTGCAATTAACTTTGTTCTTTCAAGAAACAGTACTCTGGGCCAGCCAGACAGCTCAGTGGACTATAAAGTACCTGCTCAGGCAGAGCACAGTGGCCGGGGTTCGATTACCCCAGGTGCCCTGTGATTGAGACTGGGTGTGGTGGGAGGCTGAAAACCAGAGAATCACTACATAGTGAAATCCTATAGACCTTGTCCTAAAAAAAAGGACTCAGTTTTCTTTTTTTTTTTTTTTT
>PVJA010019005.1:0-39047 GCA_004027025.1 Myocastor coypus
AAAAAAAAAGAATTTATATGTGTAGTGGGAGGAGAATTTTTTATTTTACCAGCTTTAAAAGGAATATTTTCTCAAAATAAGTGTGATATACCTTCTAAAATTAATGTAAATAAAAACATTTGTCAAGGGACAGAAAGAAATATGTTCCGGGTTGGCTAGAAGGTGTTACATACATTTGCTTAACTTCGTGGGAAAATATGAAGTTAGAGGACTTTTCATTCTTTCTTTTTTTTTTTTTTTTTTTTTGTCTTTTTGAGACAAGGTCTCACCATGTAGTTCAGGCTGGCCTTGAGCTCACTTTTGTAGCCCAGACTGGTCTCGAACTCACACTGATCCTCCTGCCTCAGCCTCCCAAGTGCTGGGATTACAGGCATGTGCCACCATGCCTGGCTTGGACTTTTCATTCTTAACAAACTTTTTTATTTTACTTTTTTTAAAATTATTGTGGCCGGCTCAGCCTGCCCTGGGCGTGGGGCTGGCACAGCGTGTGGTGCTGCATTTGCCTAAGCTTGGCTTAGCAGGCACTTTAGACCGCTGAACCATCTCACCTTGACATAATAAGTACCTTAATGAAAAGGAAGGGAAAGAATTCATTTTTTTTTCCTCACCAACAACTTTTGTTGGCTCAATTTGTTTTTCTCTTTTTCTTCCTGAATCCAGATGTGGAAGTCTGAAGAAGTTGGAGAGGAAAACCTAGCCCCATAGAATGCTTTGCCTGCAGCCTACAGGTATGAACTAGAGGTCAGTTCAGGGACTCTAACTCAGCCACAAGAAACTTGACTCCCATTCCATATAAGAGCCTTAGAAACTACAAATGATAATACTGTGAATTTTGGTAGACTTTCTCAGTTTAACTTAAAGCATTCATGAGTTCCCTCAGTCCTCAAGATTTGCCTTAGCCAGTAATTTCAAAATTTGGGGGGATGTGTCCTCCACCCCACCTGCACCAGCCTTTCGTCTTTGCTTTCTCATCAGCAATCACTGGTTCTTGGCAGAACTAAAGTGTATTGGGGAGCCAGCTGGCTCCTTTGCTCCTCATATGCTCTGGGGTTTATCCAGGCTAATGGAGTATCACAGTTCATTATGCACCTTCCTCCTCTACCCCCTGTAAGGAAGAGTTACTAAATACCAGGTTTGGGGAAGAAAGCATCACTGCTGCTGATGTTGCCAAAATAATCTGCCAGTACCCTGTGGAGGCATTCGGGTTTATCAATATTTGTAATAATAATAATAATAATAATAATAATAATAATAATAATAAATGTGACCTGATCCCAGAAGAAAGCTACAGGGACTCGAAGCATGTAAGAAAATGAATGTCATATACTATTTCTACTTTGTGCTGCACTAGTTGGGCAGTGGCAAGTATCTGCTTAAATTCTTGCACTAGGCTATGTACATGTCCAAACCCTTCATTCAGTCCACTGATGACTTAGATCTTAAAAACAACACTAAGAAGCCAGCATTATCACTGTCCTTATTTAAGTGAGAAAGTACAATAGGCTTAGATAAGCAAAATAACTTGCTTACAGGTATGTGGCATTGAAAGATCTGGCCTTCCAACCACACTCTCAATATAGTATGGTATGCCTGGCTGGGGAGATAGCTCAGTGATTTAACCACCTACCTGGCAAACTTGAAGACCTGAGTTCAAACCCCATTACTGCATGCCATGCCTGGAGCCCTCAGCATGCTGTGCTGGCCACCAAAACCAGGCATGGTGGCACACACCCGTAATCCCAGTGCTCCGGAGGCTGAAACAGGAGGATCATTAGGAGTCTCAGCCATGTAGCAAGACCCTGTACCAAATAAATAATAAATAAAAGATTAAAAAATTACTGTATGCTCTGAAGAGAATTGAAGGAAGTGATGTTGGCATGGGACTCAAAGAGGAAAGCTAATGAAGCAGGGTTCTGTGATATGGACAGAGAATGGCAGGAAAGAAGAGGGAACACAGTGGCCAGCACCCGTGCAAACCAGAAAAGTCTTCAAACATATTATGGGACCATCGACATGCAAAGTTAGAAATCATAATAATATCTTTATGATAATTAGGACATCTCTTGCTATAAATATTTATTTCTGGAGAAGACAAACTACAATGACTCAAATATTCATTTTCACAGAGAACAATGATTATAAAAGCAGACTATATCAAACATCTGAGGCAGACTCAGTCATGGCTCTCTCAGAAGGGAGGTCCCCACTGCTGGATGCATGGTAACAAAAGAAACAAGTAAGTGCCTGCTCACATGTGAGGTTTGAGTTTGATGCGATTTGAAAAGCTGGAGTAATAAGCTCCTAAAAAATGGTGTTTGATAATGAGCAAACCTTTAACGACACAGACGTGTTGCCAGGTACCACTTTAATAAACTGTTACAAATGATCGATGCAAAGGTGTTTCCAACAGCTGTTTATGCAATGTGGCTGGAAGAATTCTACCATAAAGAAGCTGTTAGTGGGAAAATTGGCTATGCACGGTTGTGATGTCAAATCCATACATAACAAACTTTTTCCTGTCAATCAACAACCTTGCCATAAATTAATCCATTTATAACAAACCTTTTTTGAATTGACAGCTTCATTGTGAAGAATGAAAAGGACTCTTTAAGGAAAGTGAACTCGGAAAGGCTATTTGCAACTCTTTAACCCACGGTGAGAAGTGGCAAAGCCTTGTGACTTCTGAAGCGCAATGCGAAAGCATGGCAGCAGCTCCAAACCCCAGGGAGCTTTCCAGAAGCTGCTGTATATATCAGGGCCAAGGGATGTTTTAAGTTTGGCCTGGGTTAAGAGGGCACACCAAAAGCTAATAATGGAGGCAAATGCTAGTGGATTTCTAGTAACTGTCTTGAACAGGAGGAGCAAGTGCAGACAGAGTTGCTATACAAACACAGTGTTATTTGCTCTGGCTACCCGGGTTGTGGATGTCACCAGAGCTCTACATGAGTGAGTCCTTGTAGTTATGACACCTTCATGTAGTTGTCTCAAGCAGATTTCTGGGCATGTTTTGTTGAGTGCCGTTGTCTTGCCCTTGACCCTGTTTTTCACCAATGCTATCTCTCAAGTTCAGTTTCCTCTGGTTTCTGATTTAATTACCCAACAACTTCAACCCACAAAAATTACAGGGTTAGGCTGGAGATATAGCTCAGCAACATAAGCACCTGCCTGGCAAGTGCAAGGTCCTGAGTTTGATCCCCAGTACCAAAAAAGAGAAAAACGACAGGGTTGTATAGAATGCTGGTATCACATCCCCTGTGTGTTTCTGTTTATCAAGCAAAACAATACATCAAGCAAGAATTACGATCTTAAAGATGGCCAGAGGTGAGATGTCAGAATCCTGCCAGGATGCCTAAATCCACATTCTTGAAACTGCTTAGTTTTGACTTCCACCTAAGGCAATGTCCCTTTCTACAATCACTAGTGACTAGAGAGAAGAAAATGTGGTTATTCTTCAAAAATTTAACATGATTCTTCTTTTGTTCAGATGATATCTACAAGTGTTTCTAGAGGCAGCATACTTTCCCCCAAACTTAATACAACGTAACATACCTCCCCTCTTTAATCCTTCCATCACATCTCCACTTAACCAGCACAACCAAAATGTGGATAGCAATAAAGGACCACACACATAGATGAAAGACTAAAATGATTGCATATATCAATAAGACTTTTTAAACATATTAGGAGTTTTGTTGGCTTTGTATTTTGTTTTACTGGAACCATCACTCTATTGTCACTAATTTATTCTATGGAAGTTGTCCCCATCCTTGCCCCTGACTGGTGCTCCTTTTGGCCCACATGCCCTGCTACCACACCAGGTAGGCCAAAGCTCTCAGGCCTTTGCTATGCCCAGGAGATGCTCAGCGAGTTGTCCAGCAGCAGGCAGATGCTCCTGTGCCCCTCCCCACTGGAGCCATGCACAGGTACAAGTCGTCGGTGTCACAGCCTCTGTGTTTCCCTAGAGCTTTATTTTCCCACTGCTTCCCAGTCATCTCCCTTCCGCTGTGTCTTCCTTTCAAGAGGAGCATCTGGGATTCTACCTCTTTTCTCAGATGCTCTGCAAGCTCTTCAGCCTGGCTGCATGTGCCTCCAAAATGCCCACGTCCTCAACGCCGCCATCAGCAGCAGTGAAGAAAGACACAAGGCCTGAGCACAACCTTAACTCTAATGGTCTGCGCTGTTTTTAAAATGACACTATTTTGAAAGACAGAGAAGAGCATTTGCAATGCATTTCTTCTCCAGTCCAGTCTATTAAGAGTATTTTGCAGCCAACACTCTGGAGCTTGCTCAGTGATAAGCTGAAAAATAAATGAATGAATGATCACAGCCAGTAAGTGCAAAAGTAAATGAATGAATGATTGATCCAGTGAAATAACCACATGCATACAATGGTCTGAGTTCTGAAACATCATTCTTAAACATCAGTGTAAGTTTAAACTCACTCACATTAATTTTTAGCATACTATGGATAAACATTGCTATTTAAATATCTTTATTTCCCATAAGAAATTCTTCTAAAGGCCATCTTTGACATTCTCATCTCTTAATGCAACCAAACTTAGCCCCATAGTGTAACCAAAGGTCAAATGGCTTGTGTATTCAAAGAGACAATTATAGAACATTCAAAACAAATAAAGCAAAGCTAGGCTTACTTTAAAAAAATCTACATGTCTGTTATATGTGGGGTATTTTATGTACTTAGTGTTGAAGCATATTAACATGTTCACTTTTGGCATCTTGGTTATTTCTTTTTATCACCCAAACAGATTTGTGTCGGCTAGGAGACAGCCAAAGTAATCTAGCTCTCTTCTGCTTTCTCCTTCTTTCCTTCCGTATCCACAGAGCTCTTACAGTATGCAGGCACATGAGGGAACATGCACATCATACCGCTCAAAGCCAAGGGTTCTCACTACAGACTCCAGCTACATTTTGAGGGCAGAATAAGGGTGAGTTCATAGGGTATTTGCAACGTTTCCTTTGCATTATTTCACATATTTTTCTTTAGGAGCAGGCCTATTTTAAGTACTAAACTTTTCTCAGGATACAAACCATAAAATATGAAACAGAAAGAAAATCCTACCATGGCCCAAGCCATCCCTCCAACTTCTTTATTTCCACATTTAATTTCACCAACTCAGAACTGATTCAGACAAAGGAGAAAGTGGGGAAGATGGCAAAGACAGGATCATGGAAAGG
Source organism: Myocastor coypus (assembly GCA_004027025.1). Lineage (NCBI taxonomy): Eukaryota > Metazoa > Chordata > Mammalia > Rodentia > Myocastoridae > Myocastor > Myocastor coypus. The sequence goes on from PVJA010019005.1 coordinate 5,197, forward strand.
GAATCTTAGGAAGGAAATCAAGACAATGAGCCTGAGTTATGTGAAGACTAGAGGCTTCCTAGGTGTGACAGAGTCAGCACATGCTACCCTACCACAGGGTAGTTGGCACTTGAGAAAACAGGAGAAACAGGAAGAATAGTCTTGTTTCCTCATCTTCCCACTCCCTGAAACAGCACAAAATTTAGGGATGTCACTCTGGTATTCTTTGTCCCTTCTCCCCAAAAGCACATCATAGAACCTTGGTTTGAAATGTACTCACCTTACATGAGGAGGAAAAGGAGCCTCCCTGTCTCTGAAGACAGAAAAAAAGCAGCAAGTAACTGAGGACGGCCTTGTGAAGTCCCTTCTGGCTAACTAACATTAGATCATACTGCCTTGGCCCAACCAAAGGTAGCCACAACTATCTACTTCTTTATCAAATCTAAACATAAATCTACTTCCGTTGTGCTTGCCTTTGGATCTTCATTTCTGAAGTCGCCAGCGTCTTGTGCAATTTACTAAGTCAATCTATATACTTCTCCCTTGCTCAGTTGTCTTTTGTGAGGAGGCTTTAGCCTGTGTTCTGCTGCTCTAACAAAGTGCCACTGACTGGGTACGTTATAATCAATAGACATTTACAGTTCTCACAGTCTCAGAGGCTGTGTAGCAATAGGAGGTGGACAGGGCTTTTGTGCTACACCATGCCATGGCTCAAGGGCCAGCGAATGAAGAAGAAGGAGAGAGAAACTCTGGGACAAACTCGTCCTTTTATCAGGGGTCTACCCTTCAAATAACTAAACTGCTCAAGAATCAGGACATTAATCCATTTGGGAAGAAAAAGCCCTCATGATCTCCTCACTTCCTGAGCAACCCACCTCTTCATAATGTGACTGACTTCTGGGAGCAAGCTTCTGCCATATGAATTTGGGGGCACACAATCAAACCATAGTACACTCTCAGTCATGAACTCAATGATGGATGGCGAGAGATAACTTTCTTTTTCCCTGTTAGAGTCTCCTGCTTTCTGTGTTCCAACTTCCTTGGATTTTGGATGCTTCATTAGCACCCAGCTGTGAGCAGGTCCCCTGGAGGAAGCCGAAGAATTCCAAACAGGCCAAGTCTGCCATTTATAGGTATCTAAGTTTTCCTTCCAAATCCCTAGAAAATTGAGAGCTGCTTGCCAATGACAAAGAGATCAATTGTTATCTTTAAAGATCCATGTATAATGAAGAATAACAACTATAATCCTAGGTCATTACACAGTTCCATTGTCCTCAAGATTCAGCTTGGCATCATCACCAGAACTTCAGTAGACACAAGCCTTCCTCCGGCCTGCCTTGTCTGCTAATCACGCACACTTGATTCAGTTGAATAAGGATAGGCTAGCAAAAGCTGACACCCAATTGCTGGAACTTACTATTATTTGAAATCATTGCTCCACCCCCACCCCCTAAAGAAGACAATTACAGAAAATTGAGAAGAGACAAAATCTTAGGTGAGCATTTTTTTTTTTTTTTTTTTTTTTTGCCTCAGTTCTAAGTTTTTAAATTAGGAGCATCACAAATGGAGATCTTAGGATAAAGTTACTGTAAATAAGATCTTTGTCTCCAAATGAGACTAGTTCCTCAAAACTCCTTTCTCTTTTTGACTTGCACTGCTCAGTCCCACTTTCAGGGAAATTCAATCACAGGCATTAGCATTTCTAAAGATGTGAGCTACTCCACACAGCTGCATTGTCTTCTCTTTTCAACTAAAACACAGCTTTTCCTTCTCAAGGCGAAATCTCCCTTCAGTTACCCCATTCTTTCTGCTTGGCACCCATAATTTTCAATGGTGGAGCCAAGCCTCATGAAACGGGGGTGCAATCCCATTTGATCTCACTTGAAAGAAATTGTAAATACTCGGTGAAGACGGAAACAGAGACTCAAAGGAAAAAAAAAAAAAATATATATATATATATGAAGTGAGACGCACTAAATCCTCACTATCAGGGTATTTAATGTGTTCACTATTAGAAGCAGACTGCTGTTGATCAGTCCTTTTTCTCTCCTTCCTCTGGCTATTTTGGCAATAAAGAGGAAAATATTTGATCTTTTTCATCTTGAATTATAAAATTAGCAGCCTTTATTAAAGCCAAGTATTGATGGAAATGATATTGCAAGAAACAATCGAGGGCTTACAAATTAATGTTTTGTTTTGTTTTGTTTTTCTGATGTGTGAAACCATTTTTTGTGATGTCCAATTTAAAATTTTGCCTGTAATTCAATTGTATGGCCAATTCTGTGCAGTTATCGCCTAAAGAAAATTCACTGTTATTTACAGACAGAGATGGTACACTCTGGAATCTGAGGAGGACAAGCCCTGGAAGTGCCTTCCAGAAAAGATTTGCCACGATCCATGCAGATGTCCCACCTTTGAGGACTAAGAGCTAGGGGGCCTCACTGATTTCCAGTCCTTATCTGGTGTGTGGAGATCAGGAGGATGATGGGAAATTTAGAAACAAGGAAATCAGTCCCTTGTCATCACATCTGAACAAAACAAAAGACAATGCGAAACTGGATCAAACTTCTGCTTCCAATAGATGTCAAATTGAATTAAAGTGCTCAATCTATACAGAAGATAGACACTTGAATAAGAACTATGGAAAAGGAAGAAACTCATTAAGAAATTCATGAGTAGTAACTGAGTCTGGTAATACAGGGGATAGGAACAAAGGCATCAGAATTCTTCCTACACTAATGGATTTTTTAAGGGTGTTTCACATATAGTTTATCCAAATTATTACTCTTGTAAAATTAGTAAGTCCCTAATCAGGTGTGTCAGAGGCACTTGCTATGTTACTAACAGCCAAGTTAGGTAGAAATGTTACAGACAGCCAGACAGCATTAGGCTCTCAAGGGACTCAGTACAGAGGATGGGGACATATTACAACTGTGGCTCAAGGCCCATCCACTGAAGGCCAGATCTCAAGTTAAAGACAAAATGACCCAGGTGTATATAAAAGTCCCTAAGAGATAAGCAATAAAGTGAAGATTATACTATAATCAGTGTCACCTAGTCCAATGACATCTAGATAGACACCAACCATCCAGGATCAAACACCTGTTGATCTACCATTTCTTATTATTTTTTATTTATTTATTTTATTTTTTTTGTGGGACCAGGGTTCGAACTCACGACCTCGCACTTGCCCAGCAGGCACTTGTGCCTCGGAGCTATCTCCCCAGCCCTTCTACCATTTCTTATAAAAAAAAAACAAAAAACAAAAACAAAACTGTGCTCTTTCCAAGTACCTTTGCTACATGACCTGCTTCTCCCCTGAATCAGCATTGCTTGAGCAGCTATACTTGTGACCTTATTGATTGATCATAGTTTGGGCCCATGATGTGATTTTGCTCTATAAAGCTTCCTCTGTGAAGTGGGGTTCTCAGCAACCCACTTTGAGGTCCTCTCCTACTTCTCAGGAGCTCTTTCTCAATGAATATTTCCTACTCTTAACTTTCATTGTTCCTTAGAATTTGTTCTTTGAATTTGTAGAACACAAACTTGGCGTATTTGGCATATAGCAGGCTGGAAATCATATTCTTTCCTTTTTGTCAGTAGGACCTGGAAAATCATTTCATTTTATAGAAACTACTGTTGACCTGGGATGAATGCCTCTAGTTAAAAAAAAAAAAAAAAAAAAAACACCTTAAAATCTGATTCTAAGATGACAAATGAAAATCAGACCTATTCTAAAAATTTTGTGACATGTAAACCCTTCCTAAAAGAATTTCCAAATTCATGCTTATGGGGCAAAATAAGGCAGAAATGTCAAACTGTAAGTGACAAGTACTTGGAGAAGTGCTTCTTCAGACACTCTGTCAAGTCCTTGCAAAAATGAACTTAACTTGCTAGATTTCGTGAGATATAACTGAAAATTCCAGCTGGCTACACCATTGTTTGGGAGTACTGATGGAACAACACCTTTGTGAAGCTTCTTATAGGACCCACTCAAGGAGCTCTGGCAAGTCCATGTTCAGAGTACTCTCCCTGGTAGATAAAAACAACAGTGCTCCTTGTGCTATCAGACCAAAAGGAGTTTTCACTTGCAGAATGAGAATGGAATTTTATATTGACAATGACAATGACGATGACTCATGACAATCTTCCTGAATTTTGGTCATAGTGGGTGCAGAGATCCAAGGAGCAAGTGTAGAGTTCTAGAAGGCTCCAACCACTTGGCATGAAACTTTTTGAGGTTTTCAAGACTCTCATTTTAATTTTATTCTACCAGTTTGTCTTCCTAGAATATGTGATCTTTTATTCGGTGTTGATATATTTTCTAGGAAAATAAATATACCAAAGTTATTTATTTATTTATTTATTTTGTATTTCAGAAAGGGTCTACAGGGTGTTCAGGGTCTCAATACTAGATTGCATTCAGTGATCTGCCTACAGCCTTCCAAGAGCTGGGATTACAGGCTTGCGCCACCATGCCCAGTCTCAATTGCCATCTTAGAGCACCCCTGGGACAGGGATGGCATGGCAGGTCTGGGGAGCAAACCCATGACCCTTGTGTGCTTGCTTGCAGGGACTTTAATCTGCTGAGCTATTTGGCCAACCCAAATACTTCAAAGTTAAAGAGCACAGATAAAATGGAAGCAGTGATGTGTGGGTACATGCCTCCCTTCTGGAGGAACAGTATAAGGACCACAATAATATTGCCTGTCTTTCATTGACTTCTCACTTTGTACTAAAGACTTAAAATGCATCAACCTGGAATTTCTGCAACAATCCTAAGGGAACCGAGACACATAGAGGCAAAACAGATGAAACTTGCCTTGAACTACAGCTGACAACTACTCTCATAGACTGGCATTCAAATCTGTCCATCATTAGTCCTATGCTCTTAATAGGATATTGCATCACCCTGTTTCATAGTGATTAATATAGTGGTTTTTAACCACGAAGACAGTGGTCGCCTGTCTTAGTCAACATTTTACCCTCTGTGTTTTTACAGTACTTCAAATAGAACAATTCAAATCACTTACCAAAATTCCCACATGACTTTGTGACTTATGTAGTTCAGGTTGCAGTAATTTCACTCAAATTTAAACTCCCTAGAACACAGCTAAGTCAACAGAAGTTTTGGCAAAATTTGGAATATTCTAAAAAGCCCTCTGTTTAATAAATGAGACCTTAGTGGGGCCAGAGAGATAGCTCAGTGATCTGAAGTGCCTGCTTAGGGAAGCTTAGGCAAGCGCAAGAACCACAGTTCAGTCCTCAGCACCACATATCATGCCAGCCCAGCTTTCCTCCTAGGGCAGGTAGAACCAGCCATCAAGAAGAAAGAAAGAAAGAAAGAAAGAAAGAAAGAAAGAAAGAAAGAAAGAAAGAAAGAAAGAAAGAAAGAAAGAAAGAAAGAAAGAAAGAAAGAGAAAAAGAAAGAAAGAGAAAAAGAAAAAAGAAAAAGAGCTGTTTAATTAGCCACTAGTCACATGTGGCTACTGAGTACTTAACAATGTAGCTAATGTGACTAAGCAACTGAATTTTTCATTTTATTTAATTTATATTCAAATATAGCTAACAGCTACCATATTGCACAGCTTATCCCTGGAAGGAAAGACATCATAGTCATTGAACTGAAGTTTAATTCGCTCACTAATGATTTTTGAGAGCTCACTACACACCTGACTCAGCACTAAACTGAAAGTAGTGAAGAAAATCGGCCGAGGTTTCTGACCAAAGGGGAAAGCAAGAGCCAGAGAGGCTGAAAACAACCAGAAAACGTGTCATCACTTTTCACTGAACTTAGGAGGGACACAAAGCTCCTAAAAAGAAGCTGAGTCACGACTCTACTGCATGGAGAGATAAAATAAAAATAAAAATAAAAATAAATAAATAAATAAATGATGGATGTGTCTTTGCCAAGATACTTTATGTCTAATCAAGAATAATTTCAGTGAGTTAGAAGCCTACCTGGAATGGATTAAAGAGTAAATGAAAATTAGGACAATGATGATGAACATGACCTTTGTCTGCTGCACTCAGGAATCTCTGCTGAACAGAAGACGGCAGAAATGGGGGTAACCTTAGAGGTGGTACTGACAACCGAGGCTTCTTATATTGGGCAGCCAATCGGACCAGTTTATTGAAGGGAAACGTGACAAGACACCACAGGGAGGTGAGGGCTTGGGAACTGATGGTCTTGTGAACTCTGGGAGGAAATTAGATCCAGAGACCAGCAAGAGGGCTCGTCCTGGCTGACAGCAAGGACTTCTCCTTGAGCAGGAAAAGAAGCTGGTAGGCGTGAGGGTGCAGCAGACCTGCTCACTTAACCTATCAAGATAATTGAAATACAACAGAAAGCTTTTCATAGTCTCTACGTAAACACTCTAAGGAACTGGCATCAGGAGCATACAATAAGAGCAAAAGTTCCCCAAGTGTCTTCCTCTCTTCCTTTCCCTTAATCTTTCCTTATTGCTTCTGCTCCATGACTGTCTTTGCCAGCTCTCCAAACTGCCTAAGAAAATCTCTCACTTAAAACAAAAAAATGTATACACATACTCACTCAGACAGATAGAAAGGATGTCTAATGTTAGGTCTAAAAAAGTCATGATTCTGTAAATGATACGCACTGACATTTAAAATTTCTCCTTTTTACTTGTAAGAAACTGGGTGAGCTTGGAGGAATTCTGAGGGTGACCAAGTTTATTCTAAATAAAGTTACTAAGATGTCATATCTTATTTCAGGTTTTAAAAAAAAGAATATGGAAAACTTTAAAATTACAAGGAAAGTAGGGTGGGAAAAAGAGATTTTTGAACAAGGAAGAAAGAAGAGGACCACAGAAAAAGTAGGAGAATCAGGGCCAGTACTGCCAAGCCCTGAGGAAAAATTAGATGTGGGATGAAACATAACATCTGTTCTTCTTTTCCAAGTATTTGTTTCCGAATTCATCTCCTCTCCCTTCCTTGTCTCAGCCAGGTCCTACCTATCTCCTTTTTCTTTGAAAAAATAAAAATAAAAAACAGCAAAGGCTTCTCACTAAACAACGAAGCTGCTCTTCATCACCACCAAAGTAGATGGGTTCAGTCATTAGGCTGGGTGATAATAATCCAACCAGGCATTCCTCTTCCAGACTGCCCTTCCCCCTGCTCTTAATGCAGTGAGAAGCAAATGGAAGAGGTAGAGCAACTTACCTCTTAAACTGTTTGTTTGAAAATAATACCCAGAAAGGGAAAAACAATCCTCAACTAACGACTGCCTCCCCTGCCATCTGCTTCATCTAAACATTAGCATATCACAGATCCGAGTGAACTCCAATTGCACTGGAAACGGAGTGCTCCGTTCCACATTTTTAGACCCTTAATGGGGGAGTCAAGTGAGAATTCTCTATGGGATTATATGGTCTTTATGGGCTTCTAACACATGCATTCAGGGCCACATTTTCAGTCCAGCCTTAGCTCATCATACTACAACCAGAGGCAAAATTGTGCCTGGCTTCATTAGCACAAGTACTAATCAAATACTAATAAAATTTGCCCATAAGCAGTTCTTCAGACTAAGGCACAAGTTGCACACACAATTTCTGTATTATATCATTTAGCATGTTAGCACAAAAGGAGGGAAGAAAGGAACAATTCCTTCCTAAGATTTGCTTTGGGCTAACCACAGGCAAATATCGTCTCTACACAGAAGTAATACATTAGTTTCATCAGTGTAAACTCCGTAAATCCTAAATCTGCACACTGCTACCCAATTTGGAACACATTAGGTTCCAAATTCATAAAAATGTAAAGAATATTATCAATGGAGTCATTTCCTTCGTACTGATTTATGAGGTACTTAACACCTGAATTTGGAAATGAGCATGATCTGTTAAGGACTTTAAAAGAATAGGATGTCTTTCAAGCTAAACATCAGTTCTTGCAAGGTCGCAATAATACTGGACATCAGACCAATTCGCTTAAATTCATGATAATGACAAAAAAGTCATACTAATTGTATCTCTCCCACCAGTCAGTGATATGCCCTGGAATCTTCTTACTAAAGTGTTTTAAATTTGCTGTTAAGATCTGCTCAAGCATGGAAGCCTATTTACAATACAAATATTAATTACACCAAGGAAGGTCTTTTAAATCTAGCAATTAAATATACTAATCGGAGATGCAATAAACATGTTGAAATAAATATTTACGTTATCAAGTTTCACATATCAGAAACATTTTTGGTCTGGTTGTATCCTAAGTACTTTCCTAAAAGTTAAATTCTAGGTCATCCTGTTTCAGGAACACAAGAGAAACAGTAATTAATTCTCAAGAGCGAGATCACATTAGAAAAGCGAGAGAAGAATCCATGAGGAGCGGGTGCTACCCTCTCTTCTGGTCAGTAAACCATACTCCATCCTCAGAGTGCTGTTAGATTTCTGCTGGGAAAGGATCTCACCTTGAAGAAGCTAAAACTTGCCCACTTGAACAGGTGCAAGGGCCAGGCGCTTGGGTTTTCCCTTTATGGACTATCGACAAACATCACTTAAAAATAATAATCATTGATGAGTGCTGAAAAACAGCCAATTCACACAATGTCTTTCTAAAATGAAATTCAGGAGAGAGGAAGGAAAATAATGCAGACTCGGGATAAGCTGGGCCGCGACCAGAATGTCTGTCACCTGGGGTCCTATGTGGGAGAGTCCTCCCGCACAGCTTCCTCACTTACAAACAGCAGATTAACCTTACCATTGACTCTTCTGCCTCTTTGAAAGGCACCGTGGTCTGCGTATTACTCCTTTCCCCATTTCTAAGCAGGTCTAACTTACCTATTTCTACAGAGGCAGAGGGGAGAAAAGGGAAAAAAAGATGATTTTTGTCATTAGCTAGTTTTATTTTTCCTCATTAAATAAAGGTTTTTGACTACAAAGAGTGTCAATCGTAAATGCTATAAAAGAAAAAGAAAAATTCACGTGGACCACAGACGGTAACAAAATTCAAGACCTGACATTCTTCAAAGGAAACAAGGGCCCCATCTGCTGATGCTTACATGTACTACAGTAGCAGAGGGATTAAAAAAATGAGAACAGGAAGAAATCATTAATCTAAAGTACAATGAAGAGCTGAAAGCTGCATACTCTTAGGATCTGAAGGCATCTTGAGGAGCTAGAGAATCTGACCCTGTTCCAACGCCTCTGTGTCCGCCTCTTTGTCTGCCTCTGTATGAGGCCTAATGGACAGAAACCAATGTACATAGACAAATAGTCATTTTCGTTCAGTGCAGTCCTGTGGACAGGCACACCAAGCGCTGTGTCATGAGCCTTTGCCTCTCTCCCCAGATAACTTTGGTGGAAGAAAATTCTCTTGTTTCCCTAACTGATAACTCTTTTTGAAATGACTGCATAGTGAGAGTCTTAAAAATGGATTTGGATGACTCCCTTTTTGATGGTGGTAAAAAAAAAAAAGACATTCCAATTATGTTTTATGCCCGCCTACAACATAATATAATGGCGCAGTCCTTTCTCTAATGTTTATTCTGTTTATGGTCCCTTCTACAAATAAAGGAGTAGGGAAAACATGGAAAGGGCCCACTCGAGAGCTTAATGGAGTGCTGTGTAGGGTTGCAGGCCTCGCTGTGTGGTGTGCTCGAGGTTTGTCCTTATGCTTAGTTCTCCTGACTTTAGAAATAAGGAATAAGACTGCACAATCTTTATGCTCCTTTCCATCTCACTTTAAAGTTCATCGCAACATTTAGAAGAGCAGAAAGAATGTTTCATGAATTCATATGTTAACATTAGCATATTGCATATATCACCTATTCAATAACATTTTGTTTCAACACATAGCTTTCAGTGAAACAGTATTCATCTTATTATTTTTTTATTTACTCCTACTGTTCTAAGTTTTCTACACCTCTCTTTCATTCTGTTTTTTATTAGAATACATGTGCAGTGTAAAATGCTTACCTTCCTTGGGTGGAGCCAGTCCCTGCACATAACACATCTTAATTCCTGTCTTCATCCCTTCCCTCCTCTATTCCCCCATCCCTCCATCTCCTGATCCCCATCCCTTTAGAAAAAGAGCTATCTGCCTACTTCCTATCGTCTGTCTTTTATTTTGTTCTTTATGTATAATTGGGGTTTCTCATGTAAGAGAAACGATGCAATATTTCAGCTTGTGTGTCTGATTGATTTCAATTAATATCATGGTCTCAATTTGCATCCATTTTCCTACAAATAACTTATGTTCATTGTTCTTTATGGCAGAATAGTACTCCTTCCTGTATAAATACAGTATTTTCTTTAACCATTCATCTGTTGATGGATATATATGGACATATAGGCTGCTTGCAAGATTTAGCTATTATTTTGAATTGTGCTACCATAAACATGGGTATGTATGTATCACTTTAACATTTTTAATTCTTTGGGGAAAATACTTAGAAGGAGAATATCTAGAGCAAATGGATTTCTTTTCCTTTTTTTTTAGAAATCTCCTAGTGACTTCCAAAATTGTTGTACTAGGTTACACTCCTATCAATGATGCAAAAGTGTTACACACACACACACACACACACACACACACACACACACACACTGCAATCTCACCAGCATGTGATTATCTGATTTCTTTCTGGGCTTTCTTTCTGGGGTAAGAGAGAGTCTCAGTGGTATTTTAACTCATATATGTCTAATAGTCAGTGATATTGCACATTTCTTCATGAATTTATTAGCCATCTGTATTTTCTCTTTGGAGAAGAGTCCATTCTTTTCAGTTGTCCATTGTTCTTGTTGGGTGATTTATTTGGAGGGAGCATCTAATTTTTTTTTAGTTCTTTATATATTCTAGATATTAATCCTGTCTCAGGAATAGCTGGCAAAAATATTTCCCATTCTGAATTTGATATGATCCCATTTGTTAATTCTCGCTACTATTTCTTGTGTTATTTCTCTTTTGCACATATTAGGAATATAATAATACTTGCAGAGCATAATTATGCTAGACAAGCCAAATATTTTCCACCTTTATTCAGAAAATTCTCCCAGTGTTGTTGGGAGCAAAGATCTCTCCCCTATTGTGAACAGTTCTGGAAGGTTCCTCAGTCAGATTCAGCTTATCTCTGCTCTCTGAGTTGTGAGCATACCAACCAAGATTGGTTCCCTGTCCTCTTTTTTGAGACATTGTGCAGAATTAAACAAGAATAGAAAAGCAATAGGGTAGGTCTCTTCTAGCAAGATGATCTGAAATTAGTGTCAGTTGGTACTTACTAACAATCTTTAGACTCCAGAAGTTCACATGTCCCCTCTCCTTTACCCAGCTTTCCTTCAAGAAGCAATAGCCTCTGGAAGAGCCACCATCTAGGCTACCCAAGCTTTCTTTCTCTGCTCATGAACATGGCCGGTATTAACGTGCTGTCTCTTTCATGTGTGGCCTCCTCTTCTCCCTTTGCTTTCTTCCTCACAGAGCTCTGAACAACTCTGTGACTGGTATGGAATTGCCTCTTATCTGTCTAGGAGTGGAGGTTCATTAGCTCAAGTTATTTATCATCTCCCCTTCCCTTGGCCACAACAAATGGCTCAGAAGATGACATATCAATGAATTCGGGTTGATCAAATATAAGACATGTTTGTGGGAGAATTTAGGATGGGTAATCTCTATCTTCTGTGGAAAGTATTTTAAAAGACACTCTCCTCCTTGATACAAAGCCCAAAGCATCTGTCTATCACAATGGGACCAACTTTAGTTAAAAAAAAAAAAAAAAAAAAAAAAAAAAAAAAAAAAAAAAAAAAAAAAAAAAAAAAAAAAAAAAAAAGAAACCACTGAAACTATAGTGAAGAAAAGAAAGATACAACATTCATTCTTGGGGATGGTAAGAGGCCAGAGATTGTGCTTTTTGGTTTATGAAGCACTAGGTTCCTTTTATTATTTCAGTCAATTTGACTTGGATTTCCTATATTCCAAGAGTAAAATTATCCTACATGATATCCAAAGTCTATTTCTCTTGATAACTTTATGGTTTGTGTATAGGTATCCCCACAAAGCCTCATGTAGTCATGGGGCCATGGGGCAGCTTCTGGAATTTTTACCTGATTATTATGGGAATGGGTGCTACACCTCCCCTGGGGCAGGTGATTTGCATTTCAATGTAAGGAAGAAAGAGAAGTTAGCTGCTTGAGCTGCTGCTAGCTCTCTGCATTCAGCTCTTGCTCTTGCTTGCTGCCATGAAAGGTTGTTTTCTGCTATGTGCCTCTCTGCCTTGAGCCAACTGAATATGGACTGAGACTTCCAGTAACCATGAGCTAAATAAACGTTTCCTTTCCTCATTTTGAGCGTAGGGTATTAGTCCCAGCAATGAGAGAGGAATAACTAAGACAATAACACCAAAGAACTTAAACAGATATAAAATTTGGTTAGTAATCTAGCTTCCTAAAAAGATAAATCACTGATTGCTCTTAAACATTGCATTTCTATTTAGGTATTCCAAAATTCTATTTGTATTTACTTTCTTAAATCTTGTTCAATCTGTAGTCCACAATCACTTATCTTTTCCTGCTATGCTTGCCTAAAGTAAATCAATCACTTCAGCCATTCTATTGAGTATTTGTCTCTTCCCCTCCCCTTTGTTTAATAATCTAAATATCTTATTTACCTTTTTAAAAAATTCTGCAATTTACCACAGTCAGTTGTGAGCAGTAAGCAAATTTTGCTTTCTAATCATTTAACAAAGCACATCACATGGTAGATATCTAGCAAAAGAAGAAATGAAGTGCTTTCTGTTCCAGGCTACTACTATTCTTTGCTAGTTTAATGAATATTCTCCAGGTGCATCATTAGGATCAAAGGGATGAATTTACCTGGAGGTCTAGTTAGCCGTAGGCTGGGAACACATGGCTCCTGAAACAGCAGATGGCTTGGTCATCCATGATGGGATGACTGACTCTAAGTTGCTCCCGGGATAAGCCTTTGACTTCCCCTTTTCCGCTTGCACCACCTATACAACTTCCAACTGTACTTTCTGTCAGACATGAGGGAAAAGTGAATAGCCTGTGGCCTCATTTCTTTCTTCTTCTTTCATACCTAGTCACAAGCATGCCCCAACATAGCACCCCTCTGTCTCAGCTTCCTTCCAACATGACTCTCTAAGATCTACTCTCCTTTGATTCCTTGTCACCAACATCACCAAAGTGAAATGCAGACTTTTTCACTCTCCTTAATCTACCACAAAATAGTGAATGGTCACGTATAGCTGATTCTACTCAAAAAATATCCCTTTGATGTATCTTTTCCTCTCATTTCTTTCTTCAACTTTCTAGTTAAGATAGCTTCAGTCTTTTACCTGAACTGTCCTACTGTTTTGTGTTCCTTTCTCCAGTCTTAACATGTCTAAATGCATCTTCTCTTGTCTAGGTCTAAAAAATAAAATGCAACCTTATAGTCTCGCTTCTATATAATGAATTTTTTTCATTATTCTGACTGCATTATATCATGGATCAGATCTTATTCTATCTGTATTTCCCCCACTCTGGACTTAATAATTTAAATCTCAAGAATATGTTGTTAATCATATATGGTTCAATTCCTGAAACATGTATCTTCCTGACCCAGTTGCTTGTTTATGCTGTTTTACTTGCTTGATACAGGTCTTCACTTCTTTACCTATTCCTCTGGCTGACCTTAGGCATCATCCTCCTTAAAGGTTCTGCTCTGGTTATTCCTAGACTTGACCACATGGTCCAATTCTGTTCTTAGAAACTCTGTGCCACATAACATCTAGCACTGACAGAGATACTTTGAATTAGACATAGCCACATGAAGCCTCTTGTATGCTTTCTTCTGTAGTTCTGATGAACAAATAGCTCTGGAATATATTTTTATGGTGTGACTTAATCCTTTTTTCACAGTTGATTGACTTAGAGGTGAACAGAGTGTCTGAAGGCAGCCATGGTTGCTTTGAAAAACATAGGTGAAACCAATTCTATGTTTCTAAGTATTTTGAAATAAAGAATGCATGATAAAGTTGGTAGCAAGAAAAATAATTGTATTTTGAAAAGTTGTTACTTGCAGGAAAGTTATGATCGGTCCCTGTTATGGTTTAGACCATAAATGTCCCCAGAGACTTAAGCTGAAGGTTTGTTCTGCAGCCAGTGTTGTTACTGAGAGGGGTTGGGGCCTGGTAGAAGGAAGCCAGATCACTAAAGAAAGCCTTTGAGGAGATATCATGCACTGGCCTCTTCCCTTTTCTCCCCCTGCTATCCTGAAGTGAACAGACCTCAAATGTCACACACTCTCACCATTATGTACTATGCCACCATAGGCCTAAAGCAATTGGACCAGGTGACCAGGGACTAAAATGTCCTCCCAAAGCATGAGTCAAAATGAGATTTTTTTCTTTATATCAATCAATTATCTCAGCAATAGAAAGTCAGTTTGCCACAACCATAGAAAGCAGATTAGCACAGCAATTGATGAGAAGTTTTAAAAGTAGAAAGTGTAAGGCAAGAAAGAACATACAATGAAAGGAGTCCAGTGAAGGCTCACAACCTTGCTCCCTAAGAATACTGAAAACCTAGGGCCACCAGGACCTAGAACCAGCATTTTATTCTGCTCTTCTCGAAAGGGAGAGGCTTTGATCCTCTCAGGTTCTTGTAGTTTAATCCTCTTATAATGATCCCTGAATAATCTCTCTAAATCCCAAGGGAGTTCAGTTCTAGTATAAAGAATCTAATCCAAACAGCCTTGATTTCCCTCCATCTTCACTGGTATTTACACTACACTGAAAGCTTTCTAGGTGTAAGAATAGATAAGGAAACCGAACACAGAAAACATGGGATTCATAATAAAACTCACTACCTTGAATAGGTGGAGGATCTTAGGGAGCACATGACACTCTGCTGCCAGTAAACATCCATTAAAGAAATTTACACTAAACAGGCAGCATGCTTGATTCATGACTTACCTAAAGATGTCTCATTTTTAAGACAATTATTCAAGAGAAAACTTCTAACCTGTCTTAATCTTGTAAGAAATGTTAAGTACAATTCTCAAACACAGTGGTTGCCCAGTAGATGCTTCAACCCAGACAGCACTGAACTCTACGTAAACTTTGACCCCTGTAAGTCTTTGTAGCATCAGCTACGATATGGATACAACTGTTTTCCTTCCTTCCTAGGTTCTTCACCTATTCACCTAAAGGGAGTACTTTATGTTTCTCTTCAACACACCCCAAATGTCATCTCCTATACTATTGTACTTCAGAAACAGTATTAAGTAAAGTAAAGGATACTCGAATGCAAGCACCACAATAGTCAGTTTGAGAAGCTACATAACTAACAGTTGGTGTGATGGCTTGTGTCTAGATGTTGCCCCGAAGCCTCAAAGTGGAGGTTTGCAGAGGTTGCTGAATATAGAGTATAAGATAGAGTATTAGGATTGAGGGTGACAGGATTAAGGGTGGATGATTACTAAACCAGCCCACTCACTGGTTTTGGCACTACCCTAATCAAGGTATCATGGATATAATATAAGAGATGGAAAGAGGCCCATCTTGTCCCTTGCTTGCTTCACTACCTTTCACCTGCCATGAACTGTTCTACTCCTGCAATGCCCCTCTGCCATGCTTTCCAGCTTTGAGCCAGCTGACAACATACTGGAATCTCTATGAACTACGCACAATATAGCTTACTCCTTTAACTTTGGGTGTCATGTATTTTTTCTCAGTAATTAGAGCAGTACCTAAGACATGTGGGCAGTTTACACTATCTGGGCACACTTGACAAAGGGATGCCTCACATCCTGGGAACAGACACAGTGGGACAGTGTAAGATCTCCTCACGCTATTCATTAGGGTACGCAATTTAGAACTTAGAAGTTATTTCTGCAAGTTTACATTTAATATTTTAGAAAATGTTTAGTAGCTGAAAGCATGGTATGTACAACTGTGAATAAGGGAGCTACTATAGGCTTACATAAATTAATTGACTGAGGACCAATAATCATGCACTACTTGTCTAGCGTGTTGCCGCATGTCATGAAAGATACAAAAAGGAAAATGTGAAAGCCTTGTTCTCAAGAACCTCATTTTCAACATCTATTCTTTATAAAGCTTCATTATCACCATGCTTCCTGATTTTCACCAAGCACTTTGAAACTAATTTAATTATCAAGCACCTTACTTATCATAAAGACTTCCTAAAAATGGAGTATTAAAAATGTCATAAGTTCTAGCTCCTTGCCCCAGTTAATCTAGTAAAGGCACAGTGAAATATTATCAAGAGTAGGCTTCATTTTTTTGACTGCTTCAGCCACAATAAAGAGATTATGAAAATTCTAAATGCCTTGCAACTTAAAGCATATAAACTCTATTTTTCAAACTCTATGAATAGCTAGAAGAAGCAGCTAAGAGTAAAGGCAAGCAGGGAATTGTAGAATAAAACTTTCATAAAGTCTGTGAGATGTCTAGTGAGGAAATCTCAGGGCTGACTGTTTGGATGATTTAAAACCTTAAACACCATTTTGTTGACACATAATTCTTTTATATATTTTCAGTATATAAATTGTGAGCTTCTCTAAAGGATACACAGTTTTTTACAGCAAAAACAAAGAAAAAAGCATCTAACTCCTATTACATTTTAAGCACTAGATAACTTCGCAAGCAGGAAACCAGGCTTATGAAATCATGTAAGTCAGCACCCTGAAAACTAGTGTGACAAGAAGCACTGCCTAAGAAGGCTTATCATTGACACTTATCTAACCATTTTCCCATTTAATATTTCTCCTTTTTGTTGTTAATGTACCTCAAAAATACAGAAATTGGAAAGCCAGTAGATTCCATGACTACAAATTGGATAGTGACTCATGCACACACAGATTCCCCTGTCCCTGGAGCCCCCAAAAAGTTTTGGACAGCAGCCAGTAAAGATTTGCTCCTTAGAAGAGAGTCTGCCTGATTCATGAGGTTAGATGGGTAGGACTCTATTTAAATTAGGAAAAAAGTTCATGTTGAATTTCTCTAGCTCAATCTCATCTAAGTTCTCTCTTATCATGTACTGCGAGGAAAGAATTGCCCTTCCTAAGACACTTGTTTGAGAAATCAGATAACTATAAAGCAATTATTCATCTTTGGCAGGTATCTGTTGAGCTCCTATAGTTCCCATGCATCATTCCTAGTGTCAGGGATACGACAATGAATGAGATAGAGTTGCATCTTCAGCTTGTATTCTAACAAGAGAAATTAATAAGTAATAAATAGCCACTAATTTAATATCTTTGAGTTCTGAATTTGAAGAAAAATAGAGTAGGAGAAGGAGCAGAGAGTGATGGGAAGTATGATATCAGATGGCCTGAAGGTGAGACTGGAAGTCAGAAGTGATAGGACAAGCCATGGGAGTGTGACCAGTAGGAACAGCAGTGCAGAAGACCGACCCAGAAGTGTGTGGTGTGCA
This sequence comes from Myocastor coypus, assembly GCA_004027025.1. Taxonomy (NCBI): domain Eukaryota; kingdom Metazoa; phylum Chordata; class Mammalia; order Rodentia; family Myocastoridae; genus Myocastor; species Myocastor coypus. The sequence continues at coordinate 22,587 of PVJA010019005.1, forward strand.
CCCAGGAGACTGAAAGAGCCAGCAGGAGCCAACAGGAGGTCAGAAGGAGCAGGGCCTCAGAGGCCAAGGTAATAACCTTGGATTTTCACCATATGCACTGAGTAACCATTTTAGTACATAGGCAGGCTTCAAGTTTTAGGTAGAATTTATAAACTTGAGTATAAATAGTCCAGGGCTTATATTCCTCAAACAAGGCTCATGCTAGTGACCTCAAGCTTACAACAATTTTTCAATCAATTTTCTAAATCAATTTAAAACTCCACACTTGAGGGAAGGTAGACATTTTCCTTTAACCACAGTAATCGATCAAAGATTGATCAACCTCAGTGATGGACCTTAAAAACCAACTGCCAACTCCATATCAATAATGGTTATTCTCAGGACACAATTAAAGGTGAGAATAGGAAGAATCCATTATCCAGCCCCGTTCACAGGTATTCAAGATGGAACTAGCCTTTGCTGGAAGTTGGCCTTTTCCATTCATACTGAGACCCAGGGGTGGTCATAACCTCAAACTTGGAGTAATATTTTTAGACCTATTTCGACAAAGCAAAAATCTGGTGAAAAAATTAAAGTTTGAAAATAGTACTTATTGTTTTCATGTATATACAATCTAACTTGGAATAAGGTGTTCCTCAGTAAAACTACCTACTGAATGACTGATTAATAACGAACAGTTTTCAGATGACTACCACTGATTAAAATTCTTTGAAAGTCTCAAAGTTAAATACTGATACCATTAAAATGGCACAAGTTCTTCTTAAGGTAGGTTAACAGCCATTTAAAAAAAATGTCGGTGGTAAAACCTCTATCAAGGCCCAGAATTCCGTTGCCAGCTCCAGGAGGAAAGAGCTCCCAAATCTGAGGCCTAATTTAATGAAATTACTTCTGGCCCTCAGCACAGTCTGCGTTGTCAGGGAAGCTTTGATTATCTGTCATCATACAGTTGCTCAGTGAGCAGCTTCCCCCATCTTGTGTCTCTGTCCTCCCTCAGTTTCTGGACTTCTTTGCACATGGCCATGGGTGGGAATATGAAAATGCAGGCAGAGTTGCATGATCACCCAACCCCAAGTCCCTCTGCCTGCTTCGTGCACTTCCTCCTTCATTGGTTATTCCTTCTTGGTATCCTCTGCTGATATCTCTTCTTATTTTTAACTTCTGCACACCAGGAGATGGCAAGTGCCTGGGGGAACTCTAGGGATCCATCTTTGAGTCTTTTCTCCTTTGTCTCAAGTCATAGTTTCAGATGTTTTTCTGTTGACCTCTCCCATTTAACTACTGTATCTGGTGTATCCTTTCTAAGCTCTCTTTCCATTCAGTGCCTTTACCTAGATGTATGACAGACATCTGAAACTCAGTATATCCAAAACTAACTCCTGAGCATCCCCTAAATGCTCAGGAGGCTTCACTTGTAGCCTTACCCATGTCGAATGATTCTTCCTTATAGTTGTTCAGATAAAATCTTTGTGGGCATCACTGATTCCTCTCCTTATCTTATATCCTCCTGTTCTATTTTCAAAATATATTCAGAATTCTGTGCCCTTTTCTTTTGCTGCTGCTGCCACCTGACCCTAGCCTTCATATTTTTTTTTGGTTTATGTTGCTAACATGGTCTCCCCTTCATTTAATTCATGATCTTCTACAGTCTTTCTTACGACAGCTGTCCAAGTGATCTTTTTAAAAGTGTAAATTAGATCATACCCTTCTGTTCAAAACTCTGCAGTGCTTCTCATTTCCCACTTCACATAGTGAAAACCAAGTTATTTCAAGGATTACAAGGCCTATTGCTGACTACCCTCCTTCTAGCAATCTGTCTCCATCTCTAACTCTCCCCTCTCCACAGTCTGCTTCAGACAGACTGGGCCTCATAACTAGCCTTAGGACATGCCAGACACATTCCTACATTAGTACCTTCACCCCAACAAAAGTGCTTTTACCTCTTAGTAAATATTTTTGAGAAATCAAAGGCAGATGTCATAGTGGAAGTAACAAAACTATTTGTCAATTTGTTCTCCAATATCCTGATACTGAGCCTCTGCTCTTATCACTGTATCAATGGTAGCCTGCTTCCTACTTCAGTGATATTTGTACTACTAAACCCTATTCGGGCCAGCTAATGGGGCCCAGTATCATGCAGTGTCAGCATTCAGGATATGGACCAGATGTTCCTGGACTCAATTCCTGGATTCACTATGTAGGCACATTAATCTTCAGCAAATCAGTTTTTAATCCCTCCCCAATTTTCTCAACTCTAAAATGATAATTATAATAGCACTTCAACTGTACAGTATTACTGATTTTGTTGTCTTTTCCTACCTTCTCACAACCCCTCCATCAGTACTTAAACTCTATTATATTTTTTTCCAGAATAACAGGATTGATTAATTGATTAATGGACAACTGATAGGATAGATAGATAGATAGATAGATAGACCCCTTTCCACAGAAAGGGAACAATATGGCAGACATTTGGAAAGATGATCATGATTAGCCCCACTCTTTGTACTTGTTACCTGTGTTTTTATCTCACCAACTACATTCTATCTATCTTGAAATTAATCTACCCTGCATTATTCTAAAGATGGAAGACTTTCATGGGGAGATTCTTTCTATATTTATAGTCTCTTGGTTCTATATGTTTAAAAGATAGAGAAGAAAGAGGAAAGAAAGAAAGAAAAGAAAGACAGGAAAGAAAGAAAAGAAGTAAGAAATTGGCTTCTTCAATTATGGAGACTGACAGGGATGCATTCCATATACCAAGATGTCAGCGGGCTGGAGGAAGTTCAGGTAAAGTATTGATATTATAACTTTTGTAGGACAAAGCAGGCAGAAGGCAGGAAGCTCAGCAAAGTTTGTAGTCTCAGGCAGGATTTACATGCCAGAATCCTTTGTTATTTTGTCTTTGGGAATGCTAAGGATCGCTGGCATGTTCTAGGCAAGTGATCTAGCCCTGAGCTATACCTCTCCACCTAGAGTGTGCATGACCCTCAACACTTCTAAATATGACCTTGTTTAAAGTGCATCCCATGTGGATGTAATTAGTTAAGATGACATCTCGCTGGAACAGCACAAGCCTCTGGTCCAAGACCCTCAATACTTCTAAATATGACCTTGTTTAAAGTGCATCCCATGTGGATGTAATTAGTTAAGATGACATCACACTGGAACAGCACAAGCCTCTGCTCCAATGCCTGCAGAAGGCATGCACACGTGGAGAACACCCTGTGAAAACACCAGGACTGTGATGACAGAGGTCAAGAAATTACCTTCTCTAAATCTTTCAGAGAGAACATGACTGACACCTTGATTTTAGACTTCTAGGCTTTAGACTGCGAGAAAATAAATTTCACAGTTAAGCCATTCAATCTGTGGTACTTTGTTACAGTGTTGCTATCAAACTAATTTCACCACTAACTTAGAATTCTTTGTCTTTCTCTTTCAGTCTTTAATGGACCACCATTCTGTCTAGCCTAACAGTGAAAACATGACCATTCAGGTTTCTTTTCTCCTTTTATTCTATGCTCTTGTTGTCTTTCTCACCTCTCATCCTGTAACGATAATATTCTGTGAAGTTGGACTCTGGAATTAGTTCTCCCACTGTAGTCCTTTCTTCATATTGCTTCCAAAGACTTCTGTGTGTGTGTGTGTGTGTGTGTGTGTGTGTGTGTGCATGTGTGCACATGTGCACACATGTGTGTTACTCAGTGCCTTTGCATTGAACTACATTCCTGAACTCTTTATTTTTTCATTTTAAGAGAAGGTCACACCAAATTCTTAAGTTGCCCAGGCCAGGCTCAGGGTTAAGATCTTCTTGTCTCAGCTCCCCACCAAAATACAAGTGTAATTATATTATCCCTTAAAACACAAGTGTAATTATATCATAATGGTTGGAACCTCCCTTGACTCTGCCTTACTAGATATTTAACCTGGATTCCTTAACATAGCACTCAAGGTCTTCGGAATCTGGGCCCAGCTTTGCTTTTCAGCTTTGCCTCTCCTATGCTTCTTTATGTTGTACTTCTTAATTGTGTCAAATCCTCTGTACCATAAGCAGCCTACGATCTTTCCTGCCACTGACCTCCCAGTCTGATCTCTTCGCTGGTGTGTAAGCTGTATGTCAGGCTTTTTGGTTTAATGCCTTTTCCAAATGACCTCCCTCATGTTGTCCAATGTGACATTCTCTTCCCATTCCAAGTTTAAATCAGTCTGGGTGCTGGGAACAGGAGAGAGGTTCAGTGTCATTCATAATTTGCAAATAATTTGTAGTGGAAGAGAGGGAATATTGGGCCCAAAAGAAGGAGGAAAGAAATAAATTTAAAAATATAGTGAGAGACAGTGGCAGAGAGCTGGTAAGAGTTCAGGATTGATCTTCACTCCAGAGCCAGCTTTACAGCTTTTTGAACAAACTCTATTTTACTGTGAGTCAGGAATTCCTTGGAGAACTATCTTAATACCTTTTTGCCTGCCCTTGTGCGCAGGAATGTGAGCCATGCTGCAGTTGCACCCCATTTGCGAAGCTTAATTCCAATAATCAAAATACACTGACTTAAGTACAATAAATAATGAAAGAAGACAGAGCTGTATGGAATAAAGCTGTGGCCATGCAGTTGTTAGATTTGCTAAGACTACACACTTGCTACCAGATGCTTAGGAAAGAGAGAAAATTAGAATTCCAACTGGTCAGTGGTCAGAAGGTAATATTCAAAACATCCCACCACATGGATAAACAAGAAAATAATTAGAAATCAAAATGTTAGAGAATTCTGCAGTGAGCATGAGTGTAATCCACAGGATAAACAACACTTGGTTGACATTTGACTGAATAAATTAAAACCCAAAGTAATTTGAATAAAAATTCAAGACATGTATCAGAGAAGTTCAGGATAGGAGACAAAAGATGAAATCTTTCTCTTGTCATTCAAGCTCTATTGGAGTTTATAGGTAGACCTGCAAGGAAAGGTCAAGGGAGTCCTTTTTAAAAAAAAAAAATCTTTTTTGTACTACTGTTCTACAGCACTATGATATGAAGTTCATTGCAACAAGGCCATAACTTGACTCTTGAGAAATCCATTAAGTTAAAAGGTGTACATTCAAGATAGTGTGTGAGTGGAAATTACCATACTCATAGCAAATAAAAAGTCAACCCAAGTCATCCACCTTGTCGCAGGTTTCCTTGAAACAAGATTAATAATAACAAGTCAAAGACATCCTAGCAGCCTTCCCCTGTACTCTGTAAAAGAACAGTAAAACCCATCTACACAGTTATGATGTTGAATATCTGTCACACACACACACACATGATTTTTCCTGAAGAAGGACTTTAATTTTATGAGGTTTACAAAATTGACTCTATAGTTGACACTTTTTACCTTGCAGGGAGTATTTTCTGTAATAGAGACAGTTTTGTGAAGCTGTCACAGAGTTTGAGTACATTTACAAATGGGTCAGTCTCAGCAAATCTTATGTTCTATGTTTAAAATATTTACTGTGTCTTATGCAAGAAAAGTAAGTTTCTATTTACAGGCAACTTAAAAAATAGCTTGGTCAATAGTTACATCCCCGGGATGACCACAGGAATTGGGGATTCCAGGTTGCTGCAATGTCCTTGTTCACGTAACCGATGGAGTTAGAATTTAAAGGGGAAAATTATAGATGTCAGAATTATGATTCGAGATAATACGAGGGAAAGGTTAGTCGTAATGACCAGTGAATATACAGCAACTCATTGATAGTATGGAGTGGCCAAGGCCATTGCCGAATATATCAAATTCATCAGGAAAAATAATTACATCCATATCAATTATTGGTCTATTAGAAATAAGGACCTGGTAGAAGGACACTATCCAAAGGTGATTGTCTAGTGCTTTCAAAATAAATGTCTTATCTCTGCCTTGGCATTTTCTGTACTATCAAAAGGCCATTATCCCTTGACAGTTTCATTCCACAGACATTAACATTAGATACCAATTCTTTCTAAAGACGCTTTACAATGCTTTGTCTCATATGGTGGCTTTGCCAAATGTTCTTCACATTTCATTAATAAATTGACCCACACCAATCCCTGAAGACTCTGAGGCGAAATTAAGTTTCATTCTTTTTCTTCTTCTATTCTAATTAATACTATTAAGAATGAAAAGACGCTATCAATAGATCAATCAAGTGTAGTAAATTAGGCACACAGTTTAAATGAAACAGCATTAAATGGAAAGACTATATTAATAAATATGGTTTATGCCCTATTTAGTTATACTTCATGGTTATGTAGGAACTGTTCTGTTAAGAGTTTTATACATACAAAAACCCCATGAAATAAGTATTATCTGTCAGGTTATAGTCAAAGAAACCACAGTTTATTGTGTTTATTTAGTGCTGAGTTTAGAATCCAGTTCTTTTTTTTATTTCAAAGCTTAAGCTTATAAATATTTTGCTTTATTACCTTTTAGGTGATATACTTTAGAAATGTCTCAAACACTGATTCTTATTGAATCATGTAGGCTTGCACGCCTCAGTTTCCCTAACAAGGAAAATGAAAATACATTGATCTCTCAGTGCTGTGTTAGATGATCCTAACCTCCTAAGTAATTGGGAAGAAGTTAGATCTTTAGGCTATCACTAAATGCAGTGGCAAAGAAATGAAATTATGTGGTTAAAAGATAGGGTGAGATTGCTAACATCTTTTTTAAACATTTATTTATTTCTTTATTTATCTATTAATTTGGTACAGCACCTTGCTATGCAGCTCAGACTCAGTGATCCTCCTGTCTCAGCCTCCCCAGCACTGAGATTACAGCTGTGCACCATCACACCCAGTTTCCATGCTCAGCACAGCATGCTCAGCATTCTGGAGATGGCCCAGCATGTGATACCAGGATCAAACCCAAGTCTTTGGGCTTGGAAGGCAGGTGGTTAGACTCCAACCTATCTCCCTAGCCCCAGATTGCTAGCATTTCATTGGATCACATTGTCTTCTAATTTCTGTCTTCTCAGTTGCTCCAGGTTAATGTTCACTTATGATTTATAAAGCACAATACAGATACTATCCTCTGTAGAGAGGCCTAGTCAAGTGTGTTTCAAACAAGAGCTAGAAAGGAAATGATATGATGGTGTGCCTGGATTTTAATTTATTAAGTGTCTTATTTGTTCCTACATTATCTTTCACTTGATTTTACTTTTTAACATAAGAAAATGAATGCATCTTAATTCCCTTAAATTTGTGGACTTTCAAGTTAACAGTCATTGTCCATGGTACCCTCTGGGATGCTGAGATGGGAGGAAGTTGTAACAGAATAATTATAAATCTAAGACAACCTCCACATATGAATGTTTGTCAGTAGCTTCAAGTGAAGGAGAAAAATCAGATGCTGATTCACTTTCCCCAGATCCTTGTCTGCTTCCACACATGTGTTTGAGAACCCAAGGGTGTGGAAGCATTTGCAGGGTTAACCTGGATTCTTTCAGATGTGACTGACCAATTGAACACATTTTCCAGCATATCGGGAACTGAAACAGACTGAGGGAGATTAAAAATCAACAATATTTGTGAGTTAAAAGTAACTGAGAACCTACTTGGCCCAACCTGCTGCCTTCAGGCAAGTGAGTGTCAATATTTCAAGTTATGAAGGAGGGAACTGATGTTTTAAAAATGGAACATTTTAAGGCATTGTCATCCTACCACAGAGAAATAAAGGGAGAACATTTTATGAAGGCATTCAATGGCAACCTTTTCTCTCTCTTCCACCCTTCCCTGGGTAATAGACTGAATGGAACAGCAAATGGTGCTTCATGGGTGAGGTAGGCAATGCCAGCGTCAGGCTCTCCGCTCCCCCATGCGGTCTCTCAGTGCTCCCCACCATGGTAAGTACAGCTTCCCTACACACTGGCATCAGATATTTCTGCCACTTAACTTAAAAATATAACATCAATATTGTTTTTGAACACCTAATATTAAAGTAGTTCCATATATCAGTATGATTTTTATTAACTTTTTGAAGCCCTAATATCTTTTTGAAGTACTTAAGATACCTACTTTCCATTGTGATATTCAGAGGAAATTATGATTTGATTCTGAGGAGTTGATGACCAGGCAGTTCAGGGAATTCCTTTGCTACATAAGCTGAGGAATGCTGCCCAGCTTTATACACATAGTGTTTGCAGTGTGGTAGAATGATTGAGCCAGAAGTGAGGCTAATTCCCTTGGTGTAAAAGTTAATCCCAAAGAAGAGTGGATGATAAAAGCTCTAGATTGAATAAAAGCTTTAGATTGATCCTCCAATGGATGGCATAGGGGAAAGTGCAAAGGAGGAAGTTGGCAGTTGGGAGAGGAAGAAACTATTTATTCGATTATACCTTAATTCCAACTCCCCTGTTCCTAGCCACTTCTTCAGGTAAAGTTTGTACAAATTATTTCTGGCATATGCCCATGAAACTTATGTACAAGAAAACTAAACCATCAAATTGCATTAAAGCTCTGGTCTGACAATTTAAGACAAAGATATTCAGAGTGAAGGTTGCTGCTCAATCCTTTAATCATCTGTTATGTCCTGACATTCTAAGGGTCTCAGAAGAGTGCATGACAAATAATGTTCCATATGTGCAGCTAAAACTATCTGCAACAAGGGTAAGTGACAACTGAAGCACCCTCGCTCCAAGTGATTAATATCAACACACTGGAGTCAACTCTTCAGTGACCTACTTGACAGATAAAGTCACACAGAGAAAAACAGGAGCCGGTTTGGTTGCATGACCCAGAGACCCAGAGCAACCACACTGATCTCCACCCTCTTGGGGGAAAATGCTCACAGTTTACACATTATGCAAGTTTATCTGGAAGTTTCTCTCACAGTTATTCACTATCTCCCTGTGAATTACCCAAGCCAAGATCCAGCAACCTTCCTTCCTTCCCTCTCCTGACTTACCAGGGTGTAACTACTGAATGAATGCATTAACTATCATATTTTAAAAAAAAAAAAATTAGAGAAATGTTAACCTCCCAAAGCATCTTACAGCATAGTTCAAAACTGGATCTAAATGAGCCTTCTGGGCCTCTGGATTATCTATGCCTTTCCAAGTGCAAAGATATCTGGGGAGGGCTGCAACCTAGGCAGCTATCAGCACGATTGCATTGTGCTTGTTTTCTTGTAACGCATACACACACATGCACATGTGCGCACACACACACACACACTCAGATACACAGAATACCATGCATACTGCAGACAACTGAGAAACCAGGCAGGATAATATACTGTATGAGTTCTAAGAATATTTTTGTATTAACAGGAACAGAAAGTTGAAAATTACCCACCAGTACACATGAAAATAAGTACATGTCGGTGTTTTGAGCACAAGTTCACTTCTTGATGATCCCAGCAGATTTGGTTTGTGATTGAAAATATTAATGTTTTGCTATTGTTAGACATCTATCAGCACTCTTTGTTTATAGTATGCCTTCTCTATTGCATTTTGGTTTCTATATTCAGTCGTGAAAGGGTAAATTCTTCTGTAGATCCACATTGGGAATTTATGTGTGTGTGCATGCTACTGGAATATCTACAATGACATGATAAAATTTTTTCAGCTTTAAATGCATCCTCAATCACTATAAGAAATTATGCCAAACAAGTTAAAATATATTCAAATCCTTACAGGGAAATGTTTTAAAAGAAAGTTGTGCTTTATTTAATGAGAGCAATGTTTTGCTACGAAGAGAATCATTTTTATGCTTCAACAATCAAATATTTTCTGTTATATGCATGTGTGACATGAATGTACAATTTGGGGCAGTTCTTCAAAGTCAAGTCTCTAATATTCTGCATTGTTCTTTATCCTCTCATGCCGCACCCTTTCTTAATCACGCTATATGTAGTTGCTCATATAAATTCTGTAACTGAAAAAGGGAAGGAGGAAATCTAACAGAAAATTTCTTGCCAGATGGAGAAAATTGAAACATTGCCCTTGTTTCTTTGCCAGCACAGATCCATTTTGACAAGCTGGAAATGATTTATGGGGAAAAAAACGTATTTACACTGGCAGAGATGTTATTAATTGCCATACAATGTTCACATTTTTGCATTGTTTTGTGTATGATTACTTGTGTATGAGGCTTAAATATATGGTCCAAATATGTGGGTTTGTGCATGCTGATTATTATATGACACAAAAACTTACAATGTATGATGCATGCCATAAACTTGATTTAAACATTCACAGACAATAACACAGAAAAAGCAAGACAAAATAGCAAAACTATAAACAACGTTCAGAGAAAACAGGTCATTATGTGTGCTTTGGTACACAAAGGCACACCCATGGATGGAAACAGTTCTAAGAGATTATGTACAGGATTAGGAGTTGGTGAATAATATAATACTCTTGATACATAAAAAAATTTTATTACTCTTCAGAGTAACTGTTGCTACGTGAAACCACTACTAAAAGAACCAAGAATGTTTGGAAATGAAAATATTAAAACAATATATAATTTCCAAGTTAGGACATTTTGCATTGTAAAAGACTTCTAAATTTACCAACTTCTACAACAGAAGCTGGAAAGGTATTTTCAATGGCTTTCACTAAATGGCTTAAAAATAATAATATCTTCGGAGAAGATTTTTCTCCTCATATACATATGTGGTCCTAGGACAAAAGAAAAATTAGGCTATTTAGTGAGAATAAAAGCAATTTCCGTAACGACAAGGCAATTAATCATAGGAACTGACCATTAGTTGTCTATCTGTTTATTGCTCTTATAATACTGTCACCTTTTACACTAATGTAGATGGATATATTTAATACTACTTGCGATTCCAGATTTTAATCTCACATTAGAAAGATGTTCTCATATAACAGCTACTTTGTCTGGGAATCATTTATAATATATCTATGTCCATTGAGGACATTCTACGATACCCTTATTCTAGTTGTGGAAATTAATTTTGAAGGTCTCAATTTCAAGCAGTCATATCAGCATTCCTATAAGCATTTGTACATAGCTGTCCCCTAGGTTTAATGCTTTAGTAGCACAGTCTCATTGCAATTAGTTTTATGCTCTTTAAATGTAAATCAGATGTAAGTCCTTATAAACACTCACTATAGTGTTTGTCAGAGTGTTTCTATTGTATTAGGTTACTCTAGGAGGCAAATCATTCTAAATATGAAACAAACCCACGCGTATGTGCCAAAACTATAATTTAGCTGTTTATGATTTACTCAACCCCCATTTTTACTTGGGAAAATGGATTCAATATGTCTATTTGAAATTAGTTCATAAATAACAGCTTATTGTGAATGATTAATGAGTGTACTCCTGCTTACATAAGATTAATTCCCTCCAAGGTCAATCTATCCCACTGGGAATTTGGGCATTTGCCCAGGGACCTCTTGTGGGTGGGCTTCACTTCTCCAAGATGGGACACCCAATAGGAAAACAGAGCCATCCAGCTGCCAAATGCCACATTCAAGCTCTTCTTTTACTTCCTATTTCCTAGAGACTCCAGTAAATTTTAATCCAAGAGAGATCTGAAAAGAGGCCTGGCTTCACAGACTACATTAGTATCATCCTCTTGTATGTTTAATCACTGGCTCAAGAAACTTTTTATTGAGCATATACTTTATGTTCAGCTCTCTGCTGAACATTGCAGGGTAGAGGCAATCATAAAAGTCACTGGTGATATTGTTTTAATGAGTTACCAATTCAAAGCATTTAAACACTGTCACATAGTAAGTGCCCACTCACACACACTACTGTTTTTATTGAGAGTGCATTTGTTTTATGGTAAGATCCTATTAACTAGGAGGGATGCCAGAGGCACCAAGAGTGCTAAGATGACTGTAACATGAGTACATATCCGTTTTCTTCCCTCAATTGCAAAGTTAACATCAGGAGCTATATCTACTCCTATCTATACCCTCACATACTAACAAAGGGACTCAGTAGGTGCCCAATAATTATTTATTAGACTGAGATTTTGAAGCAGTGTTATTTTGGAAATGCCCCAAGAAAAATTGTTCTACATTCCTGAGAAAAGTTGTCCAAAAGTCTGACCATGGAAGCTTCCTTGGATGCATACATCACTCTTAAGAAGTCCTCCTTCACCCTCGATAGGCAAGGTGTTTGCACATTGAGCAATTCAAGGTAGAACAACTGCTCAGTGTTCTTAGAGAGGGCTCCACCAACAATAGGAGCCAGAGAACGTCCATGGAGTGCAGAGCTTCATGCACAAGCACGAAGAGGAAGCAGGAAACCTCGTAACCAGGAGCCATCTAAAGAAAATGGCCCGTGTGTCCCAGAAACAGGTGGTATGCAGTGCAATGAAGGGATTCAAAGTAGACACTTGCCAGTTGTTCTCCCTTGAACTTCCCAATGTGCAAACACTTTGCCTATTAGAGAACAACCACAAAATAGATGAGGATTATCAAGAAAGGGAAACATGCAGGCTGGTGAGATAGCTCAGCTGTCTAAAGCACCTACTTAGGGAAGGTTATGCAACTGCAGGAGCTACAGTTTGATCCCCATTATCACATGCTGCACCAGCCCCACCCCCCAGGCCAGTTTGAGCCAACCATAATATAAATAAAAAGTTTAAAAGCAATTAATTAATTAATTAATTAATTAATTAAAAAGGAAGACATGCAATTACCTTGATCTCCTCATAGAAATTGAGTTGGAGACATGGGACTTAGACTTGTTAAGGAGATAAAGATATGGAGACCCCAGGGACACGGGGCAGGAGGTCATGGACAGTAGCATGCATAATTGCTTCCCACATCAACTGATCTTGTGGCATTTTTACATAGACTGTGCTACCAAGTGTCTCTAGGGTTTTGCCTATAATCTGAGTCTTGTTCTCAAGACTTCCTAGCTACTCTGTGGAATACTTCCAATCTGCTTCTTTTCTACTTCGGTTAGAGTTGCCTCTCCTCCTTTCAAGAAGAAACCCTAATTAGCCAATATCAGCGCTAATGCCTATGCAACTGTCACCCAAACTCTTGATTATCTAAGTTTGGGGTCCTTGATACTTCCTGGCAATGTGACCTTGAGCAAGTAAACTTGTTCCCAGATCCAAGGCACATGGATAGCAGCTATCGCAGACAGTTTTAATGGATTAAATTAGATAATAAATATAAAGTTCACAGGACGTAGCGCTCAAAACATAGGTTGTCTTTCATCATTGGTTCTTATTAATGAAGCAAGGCTAACAAATGAGGCTCCAGGACCTCATGGCTGTAATTTTACTCCGAGTGTGTTGCATGACTCACCACTGTATCTCCTTAGCAATGGAGATATTTCACCAGCTTTTCAGATGCATCAAACACAAAGGAAAGGCTTTTTAGGGAATACTTTGATAAACGCATGTATCATTTTCCCCATATATTTTGACTTACACAATTCCATAGATGTAGCCAAGTCTTCTTATATCTCATAATTAGAAAAGAATGAGATTTAAAAAATTGGTCTTATTATTCTCCATGTATCCTCACAATGTCAGTCATATAATAGGTGTTAAATGTATGCTCACTGATTGATAGCCAGTATTTAATTTGGTTACAAGAGCCATCTGGGCCACTAAGTGTTATAGCTTGCACCCAACCATCTGGAACTCTCTCTGACCTCAGTCTGGTCCCCATTAGCTCAGACCAGTGATGAACCACAAAGTCACCCAGAGCTAGAAGGTATGGTTTATAGTGATCTAACTACTCAGGAGGAGACAATCCAATTCAACATTCTACTCTAAAGTCTCTGCTACTTTATACAGTTAAATAAACCAACTTCAGAACAGAAATAGCCAAGCATTATAACAGTTTTCATAAGGAGTTTCTAGACCAGTGCCCAACATATCCTGGCTGTGGGCAGCCGTGAGATTTAGTCTCCTGAGTCTCTCCAGAAACACTGGAATGAAGAGCTTCGATATCATATTTTCTCCTTTGGGAGAACACTGTCACTGATTCTGCTCAGAATACACTTTATTATCATCCAAGTTCCCAAAGGCACTAGAGAATATGTGATTAAAGGAATTCCCCACTGTCATATATATAATAAATCTATGGGCTTTATTATCTAGCAACTTTTTTCTCTCTCTTTTTCAGTGTAAGGCTTCAAGGGCTAGAGCTTAAAGCGACTCACCAAATACCCCTAATTCAATCTTACTTCCATAATGTTAAATTGAAGACACACTTACAAAATGCCAAACTGCTCACATAGTGGCTGTTTTTGTAAGAAAAGATTCCTTTGTGTTTGGAATATTATAATCATATATTTAAAGTGAATTAGGATTTGTTTAAGCCATCAAAGCACAGGCTAGATTCGAGGATAATGGTAGCAAGGAAGCCCTTCCCTTCACTGCTATTTACTGACTTCAATTTCATAAGCCCCCTGGAATCTGCGAGAAGAGCTTCTAAGAGCATTCCTTCCCTTCTCCACATCTTCTTACTGCATTCTCCTCATTCTTTTACCAACTTATGCTCAATTCTCTAAGTAGATGAAAGAAGTCATACTGAGGCCTTCAGATTGGACCCCTGACCTTGCAAGCATAATAAGCATGATGAAAATTACTCTCTTGCCCAGAGGATCCATTTTCCAGTAGTAATTTTTCAGTTTGAGTTATCTTTTCCTGTGTTCTCACAACACCATGTTGCCCTTCTGTCGAAATGCTTTTTCCCTTCCGTCGAACTGTTATTTTTCTGTCTGTCTCTCCCACGCAAATAACTGCTTATTATCAATATTCAGGTTCTTACCAACCAAGGCAGAAGCTGACATGTCAACACTGTGGAAGACTGCAGGGACTGACCATAAATTCCTCCCGCTCAGTGTGCACCACCTTCTTTAGCAGGGATACCTTGCTGCTGATCCCACCAGGAGCAGGAGCTTGGACTCGTCTAGCATCACTTACGTGCTAGACATTTGCCTAGTAGCTTGAGATCCTGGGTTTCATCCCCAGGACAGGGAGAGAAGTGTAGGATTTTCCTAATGCTGAGTCCACATCGACCTAGCAGCTTGTCCTGATTAACAAAATGATACAGAGTAACAGTGTTTCAATTCCTAGCCAAGGCCTCTGCAGGTATGACACTTCTGCCTCACTCTCTGAAAGTGAAGCTCCCACCTTGTAAAGAAGGTTCTGGAAGATTGAGATGCCCCTGGGAGTAGAGATCATCCATTCTAGTAAAGTACCCTTGGCAGTGAAAGCCAGATGCCGGACATGTGCATGAGGACACGCTAGGGCGCAGGCTATGAGTTGGACTTCACACGCATGCGCAACCCCAGGTAAGACCAGCTGACGAGCCACCTCACTGAGGTCGGTCAAACTGCAGGCAGGCCCATGCGGAGCTGATTTATTTCTCTTGGCATCATATTGTCTTACTGAAAGCAGAAATAAAATCTAAAAGGTACGGTAGACACTGTGAAAGGGAAATAATCTATTCAATGGGAAAGAAAAATTGGGATGAGGAAAGGACAAAAAAAAAAAGGGAAAGGATGTATTTATATACATACACAGAATCGTTTGGATAACTGTACTGCTGATTTCCACTGGTCTGCTAAAAGGAGCAGACAATGCTTATTTATTTTATTTTTTATCCTAATTTTTCATATTTATATCTCAGAATCTAAACAACTAATTTGAAGATAATAGTATGTAACACAACAACCCAAAAAGAAAAGAAGAAAATACTGTCAAGAGACAGAACTATGAATAAGTAAAATTGTTTCAAGACAGTTTTGTTTTTGCGTTTTGTGTTTGTTTTTTGAGATAGGGTCTTGCTGCATTGCCCAGGCTGGCACAAAACTTTGGGACTCAGCCTCCTGAGTAGTTTGGATTACAAGGAGGATTACAAGCATGTGCCACAAAGAGATCAAGCGTGGAATAGTATGTTTTGCAACAATAGATAAATGACCCTGTGAATGTTCATTCTAGGTTTGTTAAGTGAACCAATTAATTCCAAAGACTGGAAATCTCACCGTGCAGTTGCAGTCCCTTGTCCCTGTGGCCAAGCACATTAGCAATGCAGCTTAGCCCCTCCTTGGTGTGGCAGCTGAATCTGTGATTCCTTCTTGTACTGTTCAAACAGATGCCAAGTCTCCAGCTTCCTGTATCTTACTGACACCTAGAAATTCCATCAGTCTCAGGTAGAGTCATGAAGGGACTTGCCTTCTAGTCTCAAATCTATCATCTTTCAAGATAGATGACTTTTAGAGTATCATAACCTATCTCAATAAGGTAAATAACCATTGTCTAGAATAATACCAATTTAATGCCTTTTTCATTCTTGAAATATCCTGGTTTGAACAAGAAATTATCTTTGCCTCTGAGACTAAGATTCTTGTGATGAGAAATAATGTTAAACAAGAATGTAACAGTTGTTTTCAGAACTAACAGAATAACACATAAATAATAATCCACCATATCATAAAGCTTGTATTTAATAAGAACCAAGTACTTTTTTTTTTTTTTTTTTTTTTTTTTTTTT
>PVJA010019006.1:0-38965 GCA_004027025.1 Myocastor coypus
TCCTCCTCCTCCTCCTCCTCCTCCTCCTCCCCCTCATCCCTCAAAGCCTTGGGAATCAGTATTACTAGGTGTTTTTGCTCCTACACCCTGGGCAGCACTTGCACCATCACTTACCCAGTTAGGGCCTTTTGTCCCCTGCTCGTTTGCCACCATAGAAGGTTAGCAGCATTGGCTTGGCTTCTGTCCCGTCTTCTGCCACCCCTAGGCAGTGATAACAGACTGAGAACCAGAGCCAGCTTTGCCCATGGCTCTTCCCTGGCAGTGTGAGTGGCTCTGCTCCGGGCACTCCTGAGGGCTCACTCCCTGGCAGCACCCCCAGGAGACCTCACCTCTGTCTGTGTCTGCTCCTTGGACAGACCCGTGGGGAGACCCTGTGGGACTTGCCAGTGTTAGAACTCCCAGCAGCCGGGTGCCACTGGCCCCTACTGCCACCCCACACTCCCACCTTGTACATAACTGTGACATGGCCTCCGGGACAAGGCGCATCCTGCCTCTCTAGCTGCAAAGCAGATTTGATAACATCAGAGCGTAAAGTTGCCAATGATCCTTCTGAGAAGACCTGTGTGGCGGGCGCACTGATACACTGCATGTGGAAATTAAACATGGCAGGTGGGTCCGCTACCAAGAAATAAGAATTCCATCCTTCCTGGCGGCAGCCTTGCTCCACCACATGAATTGGCACAGCGCACGCTATTTTGATGGTTTGGCAGAGGAGACGGTCCTTCAGAATTGAAGTCAGCACCCCTGCATCATTGCGGGAGGCGGTTGGCAGCCAGGAGCCTCTAAAGATCCTTTGATAGAGAATTGTATTCAGTTCACTTTTTTAATATAATTATAGGATGATGGGGAAACCTGCCCAACTTTGTGTCGCTCCTCTTCAGCACATCCCTCTTTGGCTGCATTTCTAGAGTGCTGTGGACCCAGCAGCCTGTTTTCTTCCAGAATATTCCAGCAGGAAGGATCTTGCCAGAGTTGCATGTGAACGCAGCGTTCCCTTCCATCCGTGGACTCAGCCGCATACCGTGCACGGAGCCGGCTGTCTGCGGAGGGCCAGGCTCAGGGCCTGGAGAGGCAGGCTTGCAGGAGGGCCACGGTGAAGAGGTGGGTCCCCCGACATGCACAGCGCTCGGGACTGCAGCTCAGGGAGCCCAGGACTGCAAAGCACAGGGCCCAGGGCTGCTCGGCTTCTGGTGGTGTCCCCAAAGCAAGATGGAGAACAGGGTGATGACAGAGGAGGTGACGCCAGCTGTGGGCCCCTGCGCCCTGCTGGGCTGGGCTGGAGAGCTGCCGGGGCCACACAGCCAGGCAGGGTCTCGTTTCTCTCGGCGCTTGCCAGGAGCAGGCTTTGGGGGGCCCTACCTGGGCGAGGCTCGTGACTGTGTGGGGCAGTGGCCGTAACTGCCTCGCTCTGTCCCTTCAAGCTCCTCTTGGGGGTCCCTGGGCCACAGCAACTGCACCATGAGCAGATCCCTCCCCACAGCTCCCCCAGTGGCACCTCTGTCTGCGTCAAGGCAAGAGCAGCCTTGCGGGAGTGCACCACTTGGCTCGCTGTCCTGACGCCGGTCACTGGTCGGCAGTGCGGGAGTGCCAGAGCAGGCTGGCTCGAGGGTGCAGGGAGAGGCCAAGAGCGTGCGGCACGGGCTGGGGCCACTATCTGCAACCCTAAGACACCGTCAGCAGGAAAACACACAGAGGAAGCTCAGTGCAAGGCCAGCTCTCTTCCTGCTGACTATTTGCTCCTCTCATCCACCCCATGCCCTCTAAGCAGAACACACCGGAAACTTGCCTAGTGGGTTTTTTTTTTTTAAAGGTATATTTATATTTGCGCAAGAGTCCCTGTGTCACTGGGCCAGGTCTGGAAGCTCTGAGGGGGATGGGCCGGTGCCCACAACAGGAGTAGGAGCTCCCAGGCCCAGCAGCATTTGCACATGGACGTCTCAGTCCCCAGCCAGGGCTGTGGTCCTGTGTCTCCTGTCCTGTCTTTGCCACAGCGTATCAGGTCAAGGCTGTGTGAGGTGAAGCCGCCTCTAGTGCACAGCTCTCAATGAAGAGGGTGACTGATGAGATGGTACCTGTCACGCACTGAGACTGTGGCTGTCATTAGATGCGGGCTCATGTATCCCATTGCCTAAGTCAGGAACCTGCTTGCTAAGACGGAAGTTCCATTTCCGTGAGTATGGCATATGCTCAGGTGGAGGTGGAGGTCTTCTTGTTTATTCCCATGGGTGCTGCCCAGGCAGAGGAGCTCACAGTGAGTGACCCAGCCCTCATCCCTTGTGTTTGTCCAGAGTCCTGCAAACTTAGGGCTGAGCAAGAGAAGAAGTCCTCACCCTCGCCACCGATATCCCGTGAGTAGGGCCCCTGGACCTGTGCGCGTCCTGTGGAAGGGGTCGCAGGTGACCCAGGAGGCAGGATATTTTGACTCAGAGGCTGCAGACATGAGCTCGAGCCCAACATGGGAGGCACGTGTGCCCCGGAGCCAAAGTTTGGTTGGCAGGAAGGAAAAGCAAGACCTCAGCTAAAGAAGCAGGCCGTCAGTGGAGGGAGCAGCCAGGCCGCTGCTCCCAGAACAGCAGCAGGCTTTGACTCGTCAGTGCATGGACTGAAGTCCGGTGATGGCTGCTGGCCCAGGGTACAGGCCCAGCAGATGTTCTTCCTGTGACTGACTCAGGCCTCTGGGTGGCCTCGGCCAGCACGGCCCGGCAGCTGTCGGACTTCCCCGAGTGTGGTACGGCCATTCTGCACAGACCCCGGCCCCGTCCTTGGGCTCACAGGCAGCTGCTCCCTCGGGAGCTGCTGAGTCTCACACGCAGACGCCATTGTCCTCTGGAGACTGCCTGGCCCGAGGACAGGGCTGACAGACTTGCAGGGCTCGAGCTGCTGCGGAGACACCGGGTGGGCAGAGGCTCAGCCAGCTCGGCAGCCGTGGACTAGCTTAGCCCTGCGTCACAGGGTCGGGTCCAGCATTCTCACTCGGTCCTCTCAGCAGGGCGGAGCAGAACCCGACTCCGGGACTGAGACTCAAAGAGGTCAGACATAGCAGAAGATGGAGACACCAGGCCTGTGCCTCAGCGTGGTCCCCAGGGGCAGCTGAGGCCCCGGGGAGTTGGTGCCCTCAGCTTGTTGGCCTGAGGAGCCCAGGCAACTGTGGTCATGACCCATGCAGCAGAGGCGGTGCCTCCGGGGAACCGCCCAGCTGCGTGACCCCAAAGTTAGTGACCTCGAGGCCACCAGGAGCAGTGCGGGTGGAGAGGGCTTAGGTAGGGTTTCTTCTCGGCAACAATTGCTCATAATTAACACAAGCACATTGCTTTTGTAGTTTTATCAGGGCTTCATGAAGGGCCAGTTGAAATGCGCTGTGCCACCAAGGCACACCGCTGACTGCGCCTGGGGGCTTGGTTTGTGCTGTTCTCGTCTTCCATCCTAGTACGTCCCTCCCTGGTGAGCCCTGTCTCAGGATCCCCCAAAGGTAGGCATCTGGGGGTGAGCTCAGCACAGCCCTGGAACCTAGAGAGGGGCCGAGCTAAAGTGGAGGCGTCATGGCCCCTGGCTGCAGACAGAGAAACCAGGGAAGAGAAGTGCCTGTGCGCTTGGCTTGGTGCCGCCTCTGAGGAGTTTCTCTTACTAATACAGTTCCTGTTTTAGAGCATTTTGGGTTTCATAACAAAGTTGAGTGGACTGTAGGGCGATTTCCCACCGCTGCCCATCCCATGCATGAAGGCCCCGTCCATCACACCAGCCCCTTACAGTGGCCCACTTGTTACCATTGGCGACCCTGCCTGCACAGGCTGCCACCCAGCCGCACTTTACATCAGGTTCATGCTTGATGTCACATGTCCCTTGGGTCTGGCCAGTTGCTTCCTGGCAGTGTCCCACATTATAGCGCCATGCACAACTGTGTCCCTGCCTCGGAATTCCTCCGTGCTTCGCGGGTCATCCCTCCCTTCGCCCAGCCCTTGGCCACCCCTGATCTTCTTGCTATCTCCGTTATCTCGCCTCTTCCTGAATGCGGCAGAGTTACGGCAGAGGCCGGCACACGCACGCAGCCTTTTCAGATCTGCTTCTCTACTTGGTAATGCGTACTTCAGATTCTCCGGTGCCTTTTCTGGTTTGATGGCTTGTTTCTTTTGAGCAGTGATAATATTCCCTTGTCTGGGCGTCCCACAGTTTACCCGTTCACCTCTGGAGGACGCTTTGTTGTTTCCAAGTCTTGGCACTATGCACAAAGCCTCCACAGACACTTGCATAGGTGTGTCTTGCGCAGAGGTAGGCTCTCAGCTCCTTTGCATAAATGCCAGGAGCATGGCTGCTGCGCCCAGTGGTGAGGGTGTGCTTGGCCTCCTAGGGAATGCCAAGCTGTCCTCTATAGCATGTGCAGCGTGGTGTGCCCCTGCCCACGGGGACAATCGGTCCCATGGCTCCGCATCAAGCCACCGCGTGGGGAGAATCTTGTGGCTGTTTCAGCATGCAAGCCCTGGGTGACGCACGGTGGCTTGCCGGCAAAGCGTCTGCCGAGGCCTTTGGTTCAGTTTAATCCAGGTTGTTTATTTTCTTATCACAGGGTCTCAAGAGCACTGTGTACGTTTTGGACCCAGCTCTTTCTCGATGCGCCTCTGGCAAATACCTTCCACTTGGCAGCCTGTCCTCTCATTCCCCCGATGCGGGCTCTCACAGCAAAGACATCGGTGGCTTGAATGAATTTCAGCTTATCCGTTCCATCTCCAATAGATCACGCCTTTGGTATTTTACCTTAAAAGTCCTGGCCCACCTTGGGTTCCCTGGATCCTCACCCGTGGTATCTGCCGAGAGTTTTGCAGCCTTGTGTTTTCCACATTTAGTCTGCAATCTGCCGTGGGTCGAGCTTGGGCAGGGCTGTCAGGTGGGGACTTCCACTCCCCTTTCTGCACCCGGATGCCGCCACTGCAGCAGCGTTTGTTGAACAACTGGTCCTTTCCCACCTGGGAAACACACGCTCACTGTAGGGTTGAGGGTCGCTTCTGAGTGGGAGCAGAGCCTTTGGTGACCTGGGGGGCGGGAGGAGAGGATTCCACCAGTCGGAAGGGGAGGGGGTCTTTAGTGCGCGAGGGGCTGGGAAGAAAGCTGGGGTTGGGGCCTTTGCTGCGCCGGTGGCTGCTTGCGAGCCCTCTGAGCACTACTTCATGGAGCTGTGTGCGTGTCTGGTCTCTAGCAAGGAGCTTCCGTGTCTCCTCACTGGCACCCTGGGCCAATCCTCTGGGTAGACAGGAGCGCTGCCCTAGCGAGGCTGTGTGGGTCCCGGAGCCAGCGAATGCGCCCCTGGAGCAGCCCAAGCTGCCGCGATTTGCCGATTTGCCGACTCGCAGCTGTCTCTCTGCCTCCCCCACCCCCAGCACATCAGAAGGCGAGGAAATGCAAGCTGACAGGGCGGCCCTTCTGTGGGTTAATTTGTACCAGCCCCTCAATTTGCCAGCCAGAAGTCAGTGAAATGCCACTCTCCAATGGCTCCAGTCCAGGGCCAACATCTGGGTCTCCCGGCTGCCACTTCCACCCCACGAGGACTTGTCAAGAGCTTCAGAGAGCTGGCGCATAGCCGTGGAGACAGCTCGGTGCTGGGCTTAGAGCTACAAATGGGCCTGAACCGCTGCAAGCCGTTGCTTGCTTCGCTTCCTAGGAGGGTCTGACCTACGCCTGAGTCTGGCGCTGTCCTTGTCATAATGTTCTTCCCAGCCAGAGACCAAAGGAAGTGGCCCAGACCCCGGCTCTGCGGCGGGAGGGTGCTGTAGTGGAGACAGAGGCAGTCCTTAGCACTGTGGATTCCTTTCCAATTATGCAGAATATGGCCAGCGTCTACTTTGCATGAGCAGTTGGGCCACCCCGAGAAGGGGCTCTGCTGCTCTCCCAGGCCCTTGTTCTACCTGTCTCGAAAGTAGGGCGCAGACAGCGCGGAGAGGCAGCAACTAGCAGCGCTAACTCGGTTTCATACCTTTTTAATGGAACAGAGCTGTTTTAATGTTGTAAAAGAACATTCCACAGGAACTCATTTGCTCCGGGCCTCTGTAAACAAGGGCTGGGGGTCCACGTGGGTACCTTGTGGAAGGGTCCTTCCCATGGCCCTGGCTGAAAGATGCCCCGCTGTGGTGATTGCTTTAGGATTGTTTCTGTTAGAGTGAATTATACCTGTAGCAGGATTTCTACAGGGCTGATTTATTTTAAATTGTAGGATAAGTTTTAAAGGACAAGAAGTATGTACTCTATAAAACGGTGTCGTGGGGCCTGACTACTTAGGAGGTGTTCTGAATGAGAGGAGAGAGAGACAGAGACAGAGACAGAGACAGACAGATTGAGACAGAGAGACAGACACACAGACACACAGAGATCGACAGAGAGACAGAGAAACTGAGAGAGACAGAGGCCGAGAGACAGGTGTTCTGGTACCATCCACAGTTCATTCCCCAATTCCTTGGTGGAAACGGTTTCGGTGGGTTTTTCCTCCCAGGGGTGTTGAGCACGGAGCCTTGCACCTGTGCACCTGTGTACCTGCCCCCTCCTCGTGGGCCTCCAGCCATGTGACAGCGGTTACTCCCCAAGCTCCCCAGCACTTCCTCCAGGTGTGTGTAGACCCAGGTGGCCCAGGGACAGCCCAGTGGCCCCCAGACAGCAGAGTAGTGTGAAACCTGAAGCAGGATTTGGCTTCTGCCTCCCCACCCACGAGGCAGCTGAGCGTGACCTTCCCCGAGCCGGCATGGGGCCTGGCCCAGGGTCTGCACACAGGCCAGTGGGTCTCAGGAGCAATAACACACCGGAAATCTCTAGTTCCTGGGTCACACCACTGCTGTGCGAGCAGCGTATTAAAGCATTCATCTTACCGCCCTCAGAAGTGGTTGACATCGTGATCCTCAGTTCAGAGCCAAAGCACGGTGGCAGCGCAGTTAGCAGCTGCTTCCTGTGCCCAGCCCAGCTTCTCCCAGAAGCCCACCTCTTTGCCCACTCTGCTACATGCCAGGGTCTCCAAACCAGCTCCGCACCAGCGTAGCTCGGAGCAGCACCCGAAGAACGCGCCTGCCGGGCGGGCTCCCCTCCCCAGGGGCTGCATTTTTAAGATCTCTTCAGCTAATCATGGTGACAGGCCAAGCTTCTGTGCTGCTGCTCTGGGTCAGAGACTCCTGGTCCCAACAGTCAAACAATTTGTTTTTGAAAAGGAAAATCAAACCTGCATCTCCCCAGTAGTTCACCAATGCCTGCACCGGCTTTTATCTGGGGAAATGAAAGATAGATAAGAGAATATTGCAGCAGCATTCTTTGCAGTCAGTCTAATATTGGAACCAGCCTGGATGACCAACACACTGCATGCCTCCAAGAGGTGGGATTGTGTCCCGTACTGCCAAGGAACAAGCCGTGAGCACATGCAGCCTGCAGCCCTGGAGATGAGCCTTGAGCTGATGGGTGGGGAGAGGTATGCTGTGGTGGAGCAGTCTTGCTCCACTTCACTTTAACGCCGCACAGTCTGCATGAGATCAGAGGGCTCAGGCCCAGGGTGCGTTCGGCTCACCTGCATCCCCTACCTGAGCTGCCTCACAGCTTGCCACCTTCTTCCTCTGATCCTTGAGAATGAAGCACCTCGGAGGGAGATAACGATGTTATCGGTAACCTGATCGCAGGGCGGCATATGGCGCGTGGCACAGTAAGCCCTGCCTTGCGAACATTCGAGCTGCAAACCTTCATGGGTGTGCCGTGCACGGTTCCCAGGGGTGCTGTAGAAGGCTCACTTGGAATGGATCGAACATGCCAAAGGTCTCCCTCTGTAAGTCCGGCACCCTCTGTACAGCCACCCACACTAGGTTGTAGCAGAGGTTTGTTTTCCTTTTATGGGCTCTGCCTGCCACCCACGTGTGCATCTTGCAGGCAGCACACGGGTTTTCCGCCGTTTCCTGTGCAGCAAATTGGGCCGAGGCAGCTTGGATGAGTGCGTTTAGCGCTTCCTGGCTTCACTTTGGACAGCAAGCTTGGTTCTGATGTTCATGACCTGTGTACCACCGTGGGCTACGCCTCGCCTTCACCCAGGACCACCCCGTACCAGGTGTCTGAGCAGACGGGGAGGGATTCAGGATGCTGTTAACTCAGCTCAGGGCTAAAGAGCCGCTGGGCATGAATGGAGACAGACAACGCAGTGACAGGTAACGGTGCGTCACACGGGATTTCTGTCGTGCGTGGAGGAATAAAGGGGCTCAGACGCTGTGAGGTAGTCCTGAAGAAGAGAGGATGCAGGCCCTTGACACAGGCCCCTCGGTGCGCTGGCACCTTAAACACAGCCTGCATTGCATTTGCTTGGCCCGGTGGCAGTGACATTCTTGATGAGGATGCTTGTAGTGATGTTCACCTTGACTGGCCTGTCAGGGGCCTACAGGATCAGCCGCACACTCTCCCAGGTGTGTCAGGGAGGGCCATGGGGACGTGACCTCGGGGCCTCTGGCGGGCCCCTGGCCCCTTTCTGTCCAGCTCTCGCCCTGCTCCGGCAGCTTCCAGCTACCATGCGGTGAGCGGGTCTCTGTGCCCAGCCCTTCCTTGGGGTTCAGTTGTCCACCAGCGGAAGCCTCTGAACCTTCAGCCAGAGTGGAACCTCTCCCCCTTGCAGTTCTACGTGTCGGGTACTTTGTCCCAGCAAGAAAAAGCTGACCAGCACACAGGTGTTGATACCGACGGCAGCAGCGGTGGTGCTAGTACGGCTGGCTGAGGCTGCAGTTGGTGTGGCCTTTCAGGGTGTGGCAGCCTGCTGTGGGCCAGGCCTCGCTGGGACTGGCAATGTCACATGGACACAGCACATGCGTGGTACTTGTGAATGTGGAGCTCAGAGCTGGGCAGGGAGGGCGTGGGGTGGGCATCTGTGCCCTGCAGTGACAGTGTCAGGGCATAAGAGCCATATGTGAAACCAAACTAGTGTCAGCACATACGGTGGAAGCTTGGAGAGGGCTGCTGTAAGCCGCACAGTCAAGGCTTAGGAAGACATCTCTGGGGAGGCCGCGGCAAGCCTGGGTGCAGAGCTGAGCGGTGTGCAAGATTGGGGGTGGGCTGCAGGGGTGAAGGCCCTGGAGAGGGCACAGCATGGCTTTGCCTGGGCTGAGAGGATGGAGAGGCATAGCATCTGGGGACTTGCAAGTGTCCTAGGAACTACAGTTAAAAAGTAGGAAGAAAGCAGTGACATTATTTATAATCGCATATTTGATGTAGCCCACCACACCAAAACAGCATGGTTCCCCCAAGCTGTTAGGCAGGACAATGCTAAGAGATAGCTCCCCGCTTTCGCTTTTCTGCTGAGCCTGTGAAGTCGGGGCTCCCTCCATCACAGACACCCGGGGTGTCCGAGTGTGGGCATCCCTGCCAGCTGCTATGTCAGGCAGCACAGAGCATAGCATGCAGGGAACAGAGGGCAGTACATGGGATCCAGGTATGAGGAGACGCAGGAGAAACCTGCAGTGGTGGCTGAAGTCTACAGGTTTACCCTAAGACTTCACACTCGTTTTAAGGTTAACACAGAGCCACCCCTGGCAGTGAGCCAAAGCACAGGCCTTTAGGCCCTGACCTTTCTCCCGGAGAAGCTGGATTAAAGCCCACATCCCAGCCCATTAGCCCTCCCTTGGCACAGGCCTTTCTAGATCCCCAAGCCCACACAGCAAGCTGTGCCCAGCTCTGTTGATGGCTCTGTCTTTCTCCCTGCCTGGCACCGCCCAGGAGTCACCTGTAGGTCCTCTGAGCTTTTCTGCCACGGAGCAGCCTCCCCTTCTGCCAGTCGGTGCAATCTGCTGCACCACAAAATCAGTTTTCAGGAAACAAGCTGGAAACTGAGATGGTTTGGGGCAGGAAACGTCTCGTAGCTGAGACCCCAAGCCCCCTTCTGTCTCCTCCCGCACACCCAAGCAGACAAACGGCACGTGCAGCACCATGGGGAGTGTGGGTCCCCACCCCTGGCATGGAGCTGAGCGAGCAGAGACACAGAGCCAGATCGGCCCTCCTCCGCCCCTCTAGCTCTGGGTCCCCTCCCTCCCCAGTGCCCAGGCAGGCCATCTGGCAGTGAGGGTCTCCAGGATGATGCAGGCATCAGGACCAAGATGCCCTTCCTGTCCACCCCAGGGTGGTCCCACTCCAGTTAGAGCTGGTGTCGTTTGCAGTCTTCCCTCTGTGGCTCCATCCCAGACCTGGGAGGACAGTGGCCATGCCCAGGGACAGAAGGACACCTCTCGGAACCTTCCCGTGCTGCCTGGCGCCCTCCAGTCCTCCCACAGAGAATACCTAAGAGAATCAGAGGCAGGAGCCACCCCCAGGTTCAGTGACAGGGACAAGCCACCTGCTCAATTGCCCGGAGAAGCCCAGGGCGGAGAGAAGACAGCCGTTTGATTTCGGTTCATGGCGCAGGAGTGATTCCAGGAGCGGTGAGCGAGAGGAGCCCTCACGCGGGGAGCAGGCCAGGAGGTATCCCCACTGCCAGCCACGCGTGGCCCTGACCCTGGAGGCCCCCTCACAACTGCAGGCTCCTTTAGAAACCATCTCTTTTGTTCATCCTCAAAGTGTAGAGAAGTTTTGTGTGAAACGCTGCTTCATCTTCCTTGGTTTTTTTTTTTTTTTTTCTGAACTTGATAACAAAATCTCCACCTCTGCACTCCCATACTGTCTGCAAATCACCAAAATCTATAAACCATGAATAGATTTAGAAAATCATACGCTGCTATGAAAGGAGCCCATAAATGAATCTTTGTATTTGAAGTTTTGTCATTTAACAAGTGCATTGTTATCCATTATCCTTTCAATACTTAACAAACAACTCATAATGAAATACAGAGGAGCTCAATTGGAAGGGCTTTTTTCCCTTTCTTTCTTTCAAAAACAGCTATTTCCTTGCAGGTAGTAATTTTGTTTTAAGAACAGCGATGTTTAGCGCCCAGCTTTTTAATAAAATATGTGTGAGAGAATAATTCTTCTAAGGCATTCTATATCTATGAAAATCTATATATGGGAGAACTTGAATTATTCTCTAATAGATTTTATTACATGGCAGTTAAGAGCTTTTCTAAGAGACATCTAGTCAAAGGCATCAATTTTGGGTAACAAAGCACAAGAGAAAGGGAACTTCGAGAAAGCTGGCTTCAGGCGCTGCTTTGCTCATGCTTGATCTGCTCCACTTGCTCTCGTTTTCCCCTAGAAGGCGGAACAAACATCCAGGGCTCGAGGGATGTTGGTGAGAGGCCACTTCTGCGTGTAACCTGATTGGCCAGAGCCAGGGGAGCATGGTTCTGGACCTTGGTGCTGCAGGCCAGGCCACGTTCCATCAGTAGCACCTGGCGAACTGGGGCTGGGAGGAGTTGAAGGAGCGGGACCCTGAGTGGGCCGTAGGCCCAGGGCAGGGCACAGGTGCGAGACAGAGGTACGCCCCTGGTTTGTTCCAGACTGGCTGCCTAGTGTCACATGTAGCAGGCTCTGGAACTAGAGCTGGGAGCAGGCAGCAGGGCCTGAGGCCCCAGCCACACACTCGGGAGGCCAGGAACAACGCTCCCCTTGTTAATTACAAACTGTAATGAGAAGCGCCAGGAGGAGGTGTGGGAAGGAATCCAGGAAGGCGGCTGCGGAGGCCGGGCCTCATCCTGGGCGAGCTCCAGCGCCTTCCTTGAGGAAGTGCCTTCCAGCTGCAGGTGGGAAAGGGACCCACCACCCACCGTGTGCTGGCAGAGGACCACAGCTCTCAGGAGGAGGAGGAGGCACCGCGGGGTGAAGCCTGAGGTGGACGAGGTGGCTGACGTGCACCTGCAGCCCCTGTGCTCCAGGCTGACCAGGTTGACATAGAGGGTCACAAGTTCAAGGTCAACCTGGGCAAGTGAGTGAGAGCTTGTGAGTCAAAATTTTCAAAGTGTGGGGAATAAGTGAGTGGGCTGGAAATGTAGGTCAGGGTGAAGGCCGTGGGTTCAGTCCCTGGAGAGGGACAGAAACAGACAAAAAGAAAGGAAGAAGAGAGGGAGGGAGAGAGAAAAGGGGGAAGGAGGGGAAGGGGGAGGGGAAGGGGGAGGGGAAGGGGGAGGGGAAGGGGGAGGGGGAGGGGAAGCACTAGCCCGCCTGCGCTGCAGAGGTCCAGGGCCAGGAGCAGAGGTGTTTCCAGGCAGAGGCAGCTCAGACCCAGCCCAAGGAGGGAAAACCCCACAAGGGTCCCCAGTGTTGCATGAGAGCAGTTTTGGAGCAACAGAAGAGCCAGTCCCTAAGCAGCAAGCACCCGCGCGCCCTCCCTGCAAACTCCTCCGCCAGGGTCTCCCTGTGCTGCTTTACCACATGGCCACCTCTGCCTGTCCGCCTCCCTTTTGGTGCTTCCTGTGTTGCCAGTTCCAAGTGCAGGGGTCTGCACACAGCGCTCCTGCAGCCTGCCCCACCTCAGCAGGGCTCACCTCACCCACCTCCTCACGGAGCGCCAGTCTCTCCCTGCCAGTGTCACTTCCACCCTCTGTGGGACCCCACTGACCCCACAGGTGCCGGGGCATCTGCGCCTGCCGTGGTTTGCCTTGCCAGTAGCCCTCTCTGCCGGATATGCCACATCCTAGGTTTGCTTTGAATTCCAGGTTGCCTTTTGCCAGTTAAGGTACAATTGGGGTCTGCAGCTGGGGTGGGAAGCTGCAAAGAGTGCCCGGCAGGGATTGCAGGTCACCCAAAGCGCAGGGTGTCCGCCGGCTCCTGTCAGGGGCCCTGGGCCTTGCAGCACCGTGCAGTCCAGGTCGCCGCCTGGTCACACCAGCCCTCACCCCCCCGCACAGCGCTCCCACTCATCCCCCTGCTCCCCCACCCCGTGCACAGGAGCCTCAGCAGACACGGGTGCCAGAGCCGGGTTTCTTCCTGCCCCTGATGGGCTCTCCTTGCTCCAGCTGGGTCCCCGTCCTGGTGCGGTAGGGCTCGGTCTGCCCCTCGGGGCGTGTGCTTTCGTGCTACATCTGCATACATTGGCTTTCATCATCTTCTGTTTCAATGAGAATAGAGGAGGCTTTCAGGTTAGCTCAGTAGTCTAAGTGCCTGCGCTGGCAGTCCCTCTCAGGCCCAGGTGAATGGTGGTTCCGTCCCCAGACCGACCTGTAAGGCAGCCTGGGCAAAAAAAAAGAAAAGGAAAACTTCTTAAAGAGAATAAAAAGTAAAAACCTTTAAAATGATGCAGAGTTTCATAAAACAAGATGATAGGAAATTAACTATGGCTGTTTTATCGCATAATGCTTTCTACAAAGTAGTTCTTCAGATTACTAGATACAAGCCTGCAAAACTGGTCAAAATTTTTATAACTAAGCATTAACTGTTCCTTTCAATAAACCAGTAGAAATTAGTACTAGATATTGAAAGGAATAGTTAATGCTTAATTTTTTGACCAATTTTACATGCTTCTCTGTGGTAACCTAAACTGCTATTTTGAAGACAACAATATGCAATATAACAACCATTATTGAATTCTTAACATCTTGCTTTTTGAAATGCTGTATTGGTTCTAATTTTTTAAAAATTTTTATTCTCTTTAAAACAAAAAATGTCCCAAAAACCAAATAAATTGGTAGTGCAATGACCTTCACTATCGTGCATATATATGACTCTTTCCAGTAGGACTGCTGATCCTAGCTTGCTGAGGAATTGCCACACTGATCTCCACAGTGGCTGCCCCAGGCTGCACTCCCGCCACAGGTGAGCAGCGCTGCTCTCTCCCCACAGCCTCGCCAGCACTCGCTGCTGGTTGATTTCTCGGTGCTGACCGTTCCTCTGGGGTGCATTTATGGTGGAACCTGCACTCCTTGCGTTCCTATGTGGGTGCTCTTAGAGTTGCATGTGCCCAGGGAGCATTCGGCTCCACCTCGCCGCCCTACATCTCAGGCGCCCGTGCGGGAGCTGCGGTATACACCACAGGCCGCTCCGAGGCTCGAGTTCCCATCAGCCGTACAGCTGTTGGGCGTTAATCAAGGATGCCTTAAATAAATATGAAGGAGGTGGAAACACGTGCACCTTACACGCTGTGTGCGTGTCCAGTGGTCACACTGTAGCCCAACCCACGTGTAATAAGATGGTAGTCATTGATCTGAAAACTTAAAAAGTAACAAGACCAAGGCAACAGGTGGAGGTGGACAGATTCGCCGAGTGACACAGAGCACAGAGGCCTGTGAGGAGTGGACCGCTGGGGATGGTGGATTTTACACGCCGTTGAAAAAGGATGCTCTTGCCTAGGTCATGGCAAACCCACTCGGTCCCTCCCAACCCTGCCAGTGCGCCAGTGTTTCAATAAATGACGACAAGCAGGCTCAGGGCACAGTGTGGCTCCAGCTTCGAGTTACATCTTGGACAAGAATTCTGTCCAATAACTGCTGAAGTTTTAAAAATTCACTCTCGGCACACTGAACTTGAAGCCAAACTCAGGCGCGTGCCTCCCCTGAGCCCCTCTGCTGTCCACTGTCTCTGCAAACAGGTCTGCCACAGCACAGAGGACCCCCCAGGCAGGTGGCACTCCCCGAGGATCTGTGCGTTGGGATCCACTCCAGGCTGTCACCTGTAAGAGGAGGTGGCTTGGAGTCAGCTCTCCAGCTTCCTCCAAGAGTACAGAAGGCCCTTGCATGACCTTGAGTAGGAGGAGGGGCAGAGAGACTGAGGCCGGGACTCTCAAGGAGCCGAGTCCTGGGCTGTGTGGCCCAAGGCTCTTGGGCATGGCCTATTGTACTGCATGGACCCAGAGGGTAGCTCTGTGCTCCCCGCCCCTCTGAGAGCAAGAACCCGAAGGTCTGGGTGGGCACAGGCTTTGGCCAAGCCCTCTTCCAGCCCCAGCCTCCGTTTTCCTCCCAAGAAGCCTGCTAACACCTTCTCTGCCCTGGTCCAGCTGACACTGGAGTGGACAGTGGTTGGAAACCTGCCCATCACCTTGAGCATCCAAAGAAAGGGTGGCTGCCATCTCTTCTGCAGAAACAGCCTTTCTACTTTTAAAATGAGCATGTTGGCACTGCGGTGGTGGCACAACCATCCTCTCTCTGCACCACCTCGTAAAGAACTGGTCCTGGGGCTGTGGAGATCACTCAATAGGATAAGCATCTGCCTGGCAAGCATAGAGTGCTAAATTCAATTCCTTGTACCAAAAAAAAAAAAAAAAAAAAAATCTGTTCTGTGAAGGGGCTAAGGGTTCAATTCCAGGGCCTGCAATGCCAGCCCTGCCCCCAGGGTGCACACAGACAGGACAGCAATTGAGATCAGGCATGGTGGCACGTGCCTGTAATCCTAGCTCTTGGGAGGCTGTAAATGGGTGGATCACTACAAGTCCGGGCTAGCCGTGAGACCCTGAACACCCTGTCAACCCTTCCCTAAAATAAATAAAGCCCTGATGCAGCAGCAACAGGAAATGGGCAGTGGAGTACAGTCTAGGTCTGCCCTGGATGCATCCAGGCACTGACTGGGCCAGGCGCCCTGACTGGTCCTGGCCTCTCAGCTCCTCCAGACTTTGTCTGATCGTGCCCAGGATGCACAGGACACTGTGTGTCCCATGGTTGGGGGAGAAGGTCAAGAAGCCATCTGCACAGAGCATGCAGAAGGGTGCTCGGCACCCTCGGTGTGACCAAGTCCCCCACGGGGCCGTTTGAACTGTTATTATCCTTAGTGTCTGATGGCACTTGTTGCCCCGCCAAGAGCGGTAGCGTGAGGATGGTGACTTGCCCTTCTGAAGCTGCAGGGTGGGCCTCCTCAGGGAGCAGGGAGGAGGGGAGGGAGCCGGAGGAAGCAGAGGGAACGGGGAGGAAGAGGGGGCGGAGGGACACCAGCTGAGGATCTCAAGGCCTGGGCGTAGGCATGTGTGTCAGTAATTCGTTTACATTACTGTTGTGTTTGTCACATAATGAAAATATTATAAGCTGTGCTCGGAAATGGAAATTAAATTTTTAATAGGATATACAGAGGTAATAAAGCAGGGATGTGCATGAGGAGGGCTCGGGCCCAATAATTACAAATTATAAATTCATTACTCACGCTTGCACTTGGAATTGCAGGGTGAGTTGGTACATGCATCAGGAGCAGAGCCCATAGTACTCACTCATTAAAATCCTGCATTGTGATGGTGGAGATAAAGTCAAGCAGGGTCCCGCCACACGGGGTCCCACCACACGGGGTGCCTCCACACAGGGTCCTACCACATGGGGGCCTCTTGGCCTGCACTTCCTGCTCTGCCTCAGGCTAAGACAGAGCCGCTCCAAATGGACTTAAGTAACCGTGTGCATGCAGAGACGGGAACACGGTAGGAAAGAGACCCTGTGGTTTGCAGGGTGCATCGCTTCCTCCCAAGACGGAGAGCTCAGCCACTTCATACCACGCAATGCTGTCATCATGCCAAGGGCGACTCCACCCGTGTCTCTGTCGCATTAGGTGGAGATTAAGATTAAATGCTAATATTTAAGCTTCGTAAATCCTGTTGCTTAAAGCCTCAACCTGTCAAGTGCTTCTGCGGCCTCCCGTTCGGCCTGGAATCCTGGTCGAGCCTGGCAGAGTGTGCTGTAACCCAGCAGACCACACTCTGGCACCCACAGGACCTCTCCTGGTAGGGGTGGGGCACACACACTCCCCACCGTGAAAGATCCTGGGCACTGAGCCTCCTCTGCAGCAGTGAGCTAAGCATCCTTCTGGGGACAGTGCCACCCTGGGACACCTTCAGGGAGGGGGTCCCTCCTAAACTGAGGTAGCAGCTTGCAAGGTCCCATCTGGTGAGGACCAGAGCCGTGCGTAGGCCATGTCTGCTTGCGCTGTGGGTCACAGCAGAGCAGGGTGGGCTGGGAGGTCACCAAAGCCCGCCTCCTGCTCCTCCGTGTCTGCTTTGGCACCAATGGCTCCGCACATTGTTCGTTCCATTTCTGCTCAGGAGAGCTCAGGTCTGAGAGACAGCGAGACGGAGGGCTCTGGGGCCCGGCTAGAAGATGCTGAGAGCTGGTGCTATCTGCCTGGCTAATTCCTGAGGGGCCAGGAAGGGCCCTGCTGGGGACAGGTTTCTGAGGTGTGTGACCCGGGTGCGAGAGCCCTGGACAAGGGATCAGGACGCAGTGGTGTGTGACAGCTCTTCCCACCTCGCAGAATCTCAGCACCGTTGATCGTGTGTCCACAGCCCCTGGGCCCTGTGACCATCACAGCTGCCTGAAGAGTGACACACCACACCCAGGGGCACACTCAGAAAAGTGCAGCATGCTGTGCAGATCAGAAGAGGGTACCTGGTGCCAGCTGCTTTGACAGGCACAATACCTGCCACCGTCACTGCCATGCACCAGTGACCCAAATGGCTGTCATTGTCTAACGATGCTTCTTTTCTTCTTTCTAGGTAAGTCACTCTACCGCTAAGCTGACGTGCGTGTCCTTGGGCTGACCTGCTGTGCCTGCATGAATATGCGCTCTGTTCCCCTGCTTCCCTGAGGAGGCCCGAGTGAGGACCCTGTATACAGTAAGAGGACCCCAGGAAGCACATCTGGGCACCTTTGCGCCTCGGTCGATGTGTGAGGGACATGGGTCACATTTTCCAAGCTCCTAATGGCGTTGCTTGATCTTTCTTGATCAAACTTGTGCAAATGCAGAAGGGGAGGGAGGGAGATGGGCTACTAAGCAGTAAGCTGGGACAAAAGCCATTGATGAGGACCAACTTGAGAACGCAGCATAGGAAACGACTCAACTCCGCTCCCGCCCGGAGTCCGCAAGGCTCACATGAGAGAAAGCACAGAATTTCAATTTTAACTTCAAAACCCACTCTCCTTGCCCGGAATTTCTCCTATCTTAACAACCTGGTGGTCCGCTCGGTCTATTTTCCTGGACTATCATGCAGATGCCGCTATGTCTAAATCCTGCTTTCTGAGCGTCTTTTGTCGGCTTTTCTAAAGTTGTCTGGAGCTTGGTTCTTCTGAGGTGGTTCTTTTAGTGCATGGAAATGGACTTGGAGGTGTTTGGGGTTTTAAATATATTAGACAGAGAGCTGAAGATTCTCATCAGCTTGTGGAAAGAGGACCTTGCGGGGCTGCCTCGATTTGTGTGGTGAAGAAGTGCTCCCGGGCTGCGGAGAGTCCGTCGCTCCCTAAGGTTGTGTGTGAATGTAATTGTGTTGCTGTTTAAAAAGAAAAACCAAGTCAAGCCCTTCAGGATCCTCACAGGCGTGGCCTATGCCCATGTGCCCACCTGGTACCGTAAAGTGTGGGGGCTCAGGGAACCAGAATGTTCAGTGAAGAGCAGAAAGCAGAAATGCACTAGGGAGGAGACCCCACGGCTGCCTGCCTGGCTGGGCCTTCCTAGCACTGCATGTGAGCCTCATCTAGAAGCTTCCTGCCGTGCAAAGGGCAGAGGGAACAGGAGCAGTGACAATACCTGCAGACACCCCTCGGGAGGGAGGGAGGGAGGACCGTGCCTTCTGTCCCTACCTTGCGTCCCGGGCAGAAGCTCCTCTTTGTAGCGCTAACTTATTCCATGAGAACGCTGTATCGTGCCACCTACTCCAAAACCCCCAAATACCTGACTGCACTATTTTTTCACTGTTTCTGAAGAAAGCACAGGGTAGCTTCCCCAAGGCTGCCTGGACCATTTTATTTCATCAAACAGAACAGAATTACAGTGCTCTCACTGAAAGCACTGCTCTGGGCAGAAGACAATTCGGCCCCAGTGTCTGCTGCTTCTGTAGTTTGCTTGGGTCCCTGGGGCAAGCCCAAAACTTGGAAAAGCGAGCAAGTTTGAAGCCCTGTGACCAGCTCTCCCCAGTGAGGCACTGGTATGGGACAGGTGGCACCCAGGGTCCTGTTACCTTGCGTGGGACAGGACTACCCTGGGTGAACAGCTGTCCTCCGGGCAGAGGACACATGGTCGGGGCACAGTGCTGCTGCGCAAGAAACACCTCGGTGGACGTGGGGCAGCGGCATCCGTTCTGGGTTCCGGGTGGAGGAGGGGCGTCCGGCAGGCCCCAGCTGGTGTCTGACGGCAGACGCTCTGATGTGAGGACTTAGTGGCCAGCGTAAGAGTCTTCCTCTCGGAAGGAAAGTAGAAAAAGGACCCTAAAAGTAAAAAAGAAATCAAGCAACTTGGGTAAATGTCCTTTAAAGAAGTAGCCCAGAGTTCAGCATTTGGTGTCCCAGGTATTGAGGTGGGGGTCACTTGCTGTGGCTCCCCTCAGTTTGTGAAAGGTCACAGGCCACATGTCAAAGGTCATATCCGCCGCAAGGACCCAGGTCACACTTGACTTTGAATTCCAGCCTCAGAGTAACTGAATCCAAGGCATATGAGGCGGGCTCTGAGTCAACCGGCCCGCTTATTTGTCAGTACCATCAGCGTAACGCGCATGCCAGCGGGCAGGGTGGGTGCGATTTCCCTCTGATTTCATCTGGGCATTGGCATGTCTTCTCACGGTGAGCAGGAACACTGCCATCTGGACACTGGCTGTGGCCAGGTCCACCCAGGATGCCTGGGGCTTTCCGTGGAACATGTTCACTCCCCAGGCTGCGGCCACTGGAGCTGTGCTGGGATCCAACCTGGTTCCCTGACCTGGACTGAGGGACCTCACAATTTGCTCATGTCTGAGAGGTCATTTGTGACCCAGGGTCTGAGGGCTCAGGGTGCCTACAGACAGGGTCACTGGCTGGGCAGGGGAATCCTCTGGGGCTGGCCCTGACGAGGCTCGTGCCTGTGCTGCCTGAGGCTGGCTTGGCCCAGGAGGCTTGCTCTCCCACAGGCCCCAGTTAGGTTACTCAGGCGTCAGCCCTTTTATTATTTCCCACCGTCTCTCTGCAGAGACACCTGTGCTAGGAATCTGGCTTGTAAGTGACCTGAAACCAATTCTGACTGGTGGGCTACTGAGGCTATGGCCTATTCCCTTAGCTCAGGGGTTCCCATCTAGGGGTGATTTTGAACCCCAGGGATACTGAGGGGCATTATGTTGTCACAGTTCGGCAGGGGGAGCCTACAGATGCTTGTTCATCAAGAATGGTTCGGCGCACCTCGGTGCGCAGGCCGCCCCTCCGCCCTGTGGCCCCTTCCTGTCTTCAGTGTTACTAGGGTGGCACTCGAGAGGCCTGTGTGGCAGCTCAGGAAACCTCCAGAAGTATCTGTGTTAATTCGTAAATCAGCTGGGACGCTGGCTGCAGAGTGTGAGGTCTTCTATCCGTCACTCTTGTGCCAGCCCCGGAAGGTTCTTTCAACTCTCACCTCCACCTTGAAACTGGGGAAACTGAGATCCAGAGAGATTAGGAAGCTGCCCGAGGTGGCCCCATCTGCACTGCATGGCTTTCAACCTCGTGCAAGGCAGCTGCCGCTGTTGCCAAGGGCCAGGAGTCCGGCCTACCCTGGGAGCCCCTCAGCCCCAGCCACCCCTGTGAGCCAGGCAGTCACAGTGTCCCTGTCATGTGTAAATCTGACTAATGGCCTAATTAGTATCAGAAAGATAGCTACCCTGACCCTTCCCCAGCCAGCGTCTGGCCTCGGCAGAGTCAGCCTGGAGCGCCACCTTCTCAGCCTTTCTTGGCTTCCGTCCTCCCCAGGGCTTGAGAGAGAAGTGTCTGGGTGAAGGAGAGCACAAGGCTATGACAGTAGAGGCCCCTGTGCCTGAGGAGCAGGACAGGAGCTCCCTGAGGGTGTAGCCTTTGCCTGCTTCGCGCCTGAAGATCAAGACCATAAGGCTCTTTCCAAGTGGAAGTTGGTATCAGTTGACAATCAGCTATATTCATGGTCTGGAAGGGAGGTCCATGACCTGGGGCCATGGCAGGGGCAGATCCAGTGTGGTGTGGGGTGTGTAGGGTCCTCAGCAAGGCAGCAGCCACAGAGACTACAGCATGGACAAGACAGGAGGTGGGGCAGAGCCACTGACCAGGTGACGCTTTGTGCTCTGCTTTGTGTCTAGTTGTCCCCCGCCCAAAGCCTCATGCAATCATGGGGCAGGGACTTCTTCAGTTTGAGACTTGACTCATGACCTACTGCGATTATGTGTTTTAGTACTGATGAGATTATGGGTCTGAGTATTACTGGTAGTATGGGCGTGGTCTAAGACAGATATCCTAAGGCAGAGAGAGCCTGAATGTGATGTCAGGACAGACAGAGAGACAGGCTCACACTGTTGCTCTCTGCTGCCCTGGCTGGTCAGTTGCCTCTGTCCTGACTGTTGCTGTTCCGCCGCCATGAACTGGATGCTCTCTGCCCTGTTCCACTCAGCCTTGGGCCAGCGAATATAGACTGAAACCTTCAATAACTGTGAGCTAAATAAACCTTTCCTTCCTTCATTTTGAGTGTTGGGAATTTGTCCCAGCAACGAGTAAAAAGTAACTAAGACACTCTGACTTGACAGTCCCAGCTGGTTCCCTGTGGCTCCAAAATACAGCCCGTGAGAGTCCAGTCAGGAGGAGGGTAGCATGGAGGGATGGCAGCGCTGAGGGAGCCCATCCATCTGTCCTCTCTGGGCCCCTGAAGAGAGCCATCAACACAGGGGAAGGAGGCTGCTGTTAGGCTTTGGGCTGTGTGCGGCCCAGGTGCTACGTGCGGGGACCACAGAACCCACGTCCTTGTCAGTGCCTGTTTGGGGCGTCTGCTCCTGGGGGATGGGGCCGTCTGGGGGCCATAGGTGGGCCATCTTCGTTCCAGTCTGCGTCTTATTCGTTGGCATCATGCCTGGCCGACCACAGGTGCTTGGTCCATGCCAGTGGGCAGAAGAAAACGGGGACACAGTGCACCTAAGAAGCTGAGGGCCTGGCATGCTTCAGGCAGGTCCCATCCTCACGCCCACTGCCCGTGTGGAGCCCCTGGGCCTGCTGACCCTTCTGTAGACACCGACGCCCACCTACACTTCCCAGCCTGGGCTGAACCTCTCCTCACAGTCGCCGTGGAAAATTCCACTGCAAGGTTGGGAACCCAATTAAAATGCGTGGACGTCTGTGTAGCTCATTAGAAATCTGGAGATGACACCAAAGGGTGGCGTGAGCATTAGACAGATGCAATTAAAGCATCGAGAAGCACCCTCTGTTCCGTAGGCTTCAATCATCATTTACTTCCCTCACGAGTCCTGGGTGGGAAGCACAGCACGCGGCAAGCGGCTTCCCTGTGGGCACCAAACATTCACGTGGCTCCTGGAGGGGAGTGCGCAGAGGGTGACACACTGTGACAGAGATACGACTGCCCCGAAACGATGAGTTGGGCAACACACACACTTGGGGAGAGCAGAGCCCAGGCCTCTAGTTAGCACCTGTGGAGAGGCAGGAGGCGCCACCCCAGCCAAGTCTCTGTCCTTATTAAAATGCAATTACAGCAATAGCCCAGCCTTAAACTTGGGCATTATGGGTGTAATGTAAATGTTTAAACAGTGCCGTCGTATGCATTTTTTGAGCTCCACGTGATGTCATTAGTGGCCAGCAGCTCAGGTGCAGCTGGCTTTCTGGGGTTTACATACTAAAGAGTTTAAGAGAATATTTGGCTGCATGTACTATGTAGGATCAATGTATTCTTTTCTGCACCCCCCCCCAAAGAAAGACAAAGCGTCTGTTTTGCTAACTCTTTGATTTGGGCCGAATTGGCCAAGAGTTCACTCAGTGAGTATTTATCCGGTATCTCCTGGGTTCCTATCATTTTGCCGTGAGCTCCATAACCGTGAGTCTGCCTGCAAGAGCTAGGGAGAGAAAGGGACTGGCCTTTCCCTGCTTGCTACTGTAGGGTGGGCCTCCACGCTGCAGTCCAGGCTTCCGAGCTGAGGGCTGTCCCGCTTGTAGTCTGGGTCGGACTGGTGAGAAGAGAGACTCGAGCGCCCTCCAGGTTGAAGGGAACCGGATAAGAGCCTGCTCCGTACCGGCCAGAAGGCTTCTAAATACACAGAACACTTTGAGTGCAAAGCCAGGAGGGAGGGGCAGCCTCTCGGGCTGTAGGTGAGGCAGTCCTGGAAGGATTCGAATTATTCTACTTGAGGCCCCCAACCCTGCTGGTTTCCCTACAACAGAACTCTAGAAAAATCAGCCTGTTTTGAGAGGTTAGAGTGTTCTGCCTTCCTAACAGAGTTGGCAACGTGCTGTGTGCGTTTTTCGGCCAAATGTATTTCTTGAGTTAGATGCAACAACTAAAAATAAATACAGACACATGCACACAGCAACACTTACAAATATATACATTTTCTCCAAAGGTAATTTTTCTAGAAGCCGGAATAGCTTTTTGGTACCACATCTAATTAGGAGATTGTAGAACAACGCAGAGCCAGCTTGATGATAATAACCATCTTCAGATAATGTGGTGTTAAATTGGCTCCCTCAACGTCTATTCTGTAAGTAGATTT
Organism: Myocastor coypus; assembly: GCA_004027025.1. Classification (NCBI taxonomy): domain Eukaryota; kingdom Metazoa; phylum Chordata; class Mammalia; order Rodentia; family Myocastoridae; genus Myocastor; species Myocastor coypus. The sequence goes on from PVJA010019006.1 coordinate 23,258, forward strand.
GGTTTATTTTTAGTTTTCACTTGAAGCCAGGACTCCAAATGGAGAGAAAGGGTGCTGGGCAAGGGGTGGGCCGCACAGCCCTGTCCAGCCATGGCCAAGCCCAGCGGCAGAGGTGTTGGTGCGGGCGCCCGGCAGGGCCGCTTCTCAGGGTCAGAGACTGGCATTTACACTAAGAAGAGCAGACAGTAGCACGGGTAAAACTGGCACGTTCTGCCGAATCCCTGGTTGGACTCTGCAGGCCATGGGAAGTCAGGAAAGTCTGAGGAACTGTCCCAGTCAAAGAGGCAGGAAGGGAGACAGGGAAATCAGTGTGGGGGTGAGGGCACGGGGACAGAGGGGACAGGGGGAAGACTCAGGTTATCCTAACCAAGCACCATGTACCGCCCCACATCTTTTCACTGTGACAACTGTCTCATGCTCGGGTCGGAGCTTAACAGCAGGGAAACCCCCTGCTGAGGCAATGCCACTCCTCGGGGCTCTGGCTACAGCTTTTCTGTAACTCAGCGTGGTTCTAAACTAACAGGCTCATGCAAAAAGTGTAAGCAACATCACTTAAAACGCTCACGATCCCTCTATGGGGACCGCATGGTGGTGCATCATGCCGTCTGTGCACCGCTGTCCATGCAGGGGCAGCATCCCAGGGTCCCCGGGGGGCACCTACCCTCTCCTGTTGTAGCAACAAAAGCAGCCTCCGTGCACTCGGCCCCTCACCCAGTGATAGTGCAGAGAATGCTGCCTCGCCTCAGAACACGGCATCCCTGGAGGCTGCAAAGCAGAGAATGGATCCAGGGGACCCCAGGCTGCCCGTGTCCTCTGCTCTGGGGAATCTTAGCGTTGGGGACAGAATCCTACAGGGGCCACCTCGCCGTGCTAGAAGCTGAGCCACAGGAGACAGCACCTCTGGGCCCTGTGCTAGCCTGTACCAAATTAGTGACTGTGGTGGGTGACCGTGCAGGAACCCCACTTCCCTGGGTGCAGGGTGACCTCAGGGGTGTCAGAGACAAGGAGGCCACAGCCTGCGCCTCAGGTTCTCGGGTTCCTGCTAAGGAGGAGTGCTCCTGGCAGAGAGCAAGAGAGCCCCATCACTAGCAGAGGCCAGCGGGGGCACCTTTCAAAGTGCAGAGAGAATGGGGCGTGGTCCATGTTGGCAGCCTTCATACCTCTGAGGTGCAGGTGCACCTGTCAATCCGCCCTTGGCTGCCACCCAAATCCCAAGACACTTGGGCTGCCCTGAGGTGACACTACCTGACCATCAGAAGCCCAGAAGGCCAGCCGGGCTCTCACCTGAGTTGGCACACAGCTCAGAGGTAGAGGGAGAGCCGGGCTGCACCCTACTCACCCCACCTCCTCTGCAGCCCCAGTTTCTGTGTTAATGTCCCCAGGTGCCATCCCCCACGCACTGACCACCCATACTAGGTGCCAGGGGTGACTCCCTGGCAGGCTTCTTTCTGCTCCTGGTGGCCTCCAGCCTAGGTTCTAAGGACCATCATTGGAAGGAGAGTGGGTGTGCCACTCAGTCCCTCCCCCTGCTGGCAGTGGTCTGAGGCGTCTTAGGGGAAGACCCAGGACGCAGGGTGCTAGCCAACCAGGACCACCCATGTCCTAGCAGGGCCCGTGGGCCTTCTCTGGCTCTCAGAAGGCCTTAGCTCATTTCTCCAGTGCGCCTCCCCCAAGGGGGCTGCCTCCCCGTGAATGGTGGTGGGGGACGTCACCCTGCTCGCAGTGCTGTCCAAGAGACCCGCTCTGAGAATTCAGCAGAGCTCTGGGCAAGAAGAAATCCAGGTGGGACAGAATGAAGAGGAGCCTGAATAAGAGGGGGGCGTATGCAAAAACTTCTGGCCACACAGAAGAGCAGCGAGAGAATGGAAAGGAAGGGTGGAGGAGGCAGGGACACCTCTAGACCACGTCCCATGGGCCTGACGGCCAGTTGGGACAAGACGTGGGGGGGCGGCAGCAGGGGGCGGGGGGACAGGCTGTGAGAGGTCAGGATCCTGCAAGCCAGGCCAGGCAGCTGAGCACGACCCGGACTGCTGGAGCCCAGGAAAAGGCACAGATCCCCGCAGATGTGACGCAGAGGCACAGCTGGTACCTCGGGCTGCTACGGAGCAGAGGGCCACATGTAACGGTAAAAAGGAAGAGGGAAAAAGAGGTGGCCACTTTCCATATGGTGAAGGTTCTCATTAGATTCCATTGTAAACTTTGCTAATGGCTGGCTCAACAACATTTGGAAGTCATTGTAAATATCAGCTGTGTCTATATTCAGCCTTGAAGTTCTCCTGTGGAAGCCCGGGGAGTTTTGCCTGTGCTTTTCAGTGGGGTGTTACTCATTTAAAGTTGTTTGAAAATCTGATCAGAAAGATGTTCAACCGCAAAATTTAGTGATTTGAAATACAGTAGCCGCTTGCACTCCGGGCATGTCTTTTGAACAATGCCCTGGGAAAACCACCAGAGCAACTGTGAGCGTGGTGCAGGCCACGGTATCTGGAGGGCTGGGACAGAAGTTTGGATTTGTGGCTGCAGAGGATGTGATTTAATCCCTGTGACCTTCCTGTCGCAGGAGAGTGGGGCAGCACTGTCTGGGATGGGGATTTGTGGGAGCCCAGAGACACAGATGGGCACATTTATTATCTGCATCCTGGAGGCTTCCTGGAAAAGAACTGCATTCTGCAGAAAATGCTCCCACCCCTGGGGTGTACTGAGATAGCCACTGAGACTGGGCGTGGTGGCACACAGCTGTAATCCGAGCTTTCGGGAGGCTATAAACAGGTGGATCACTACAAGTCCCATCTAGTAGTGAGACCCTGAACACCCTGTAGACCCTTCCCTAAAATAAAAAAAAAAAATTATTTTAAAGACCATGTAAGCTTTATAGAAACATTCTCAGGAACCATAAAATATGTTTAGGCATTAGGCATCTTTGTGGCTGTTTTATAGGCAGAGAAAGAGGCAGGAGAGGAGAGACAGTTTTTAGTGGTTGAGAAGTGTCTGGTCAGCGGTAGAGAGCCGTGGAGGCTTCATCAGAAGCACAGCTGGTCGCCGAGGGGCTGCAGTGTCCTGGCTGCTGTCCATCCTCTGCATCAATTCCCTGCCCTGGGGACACGGATTCAGTAAATCGGGTAGCTCACTGTTTCCTAGATGCTCATAGAATGAACATCCAGACAATCCCTGCATCCCCGAGAAGATGCCTGCAGAGCACACTCTGTCTCCATCTGCCCCAGCGCTGAGCTGCTCGCCTGTGGGCTCTGAAATCTCTCAGTGAGCCACCACCACCTTGGACTCATTGGCTTATTCGCATTTCTTCCCATTGCAAATCAGGGCTGTTGTGTCTCCCTGGAGGTGGGTGAGGCTGGGGCTCTCAGTGAGGGTCAGGGCGATGATGAACCAGGGAGAGGGCCCTGTCCTGCTCCAGGAAGCGGGCTCTGTGCGCGCGACCGTGCCTGTAATCCAGAGACGTGACCCCAAGAGTCCCCGTGGACAGGCTCACTGGAATCCCCCAGGACAGGGCCAGATGAGGCCTGGGTGTCGTCTATGCTGCCTGTCGCTCCTCTGAGGTGCCCATTTCCGAACCTCATGACACCTCATCCTGGGTAAGGCCTGGGAACTCAGGAACCACCATGGCCAAGTCTAGTACAACATACGTCCCCAGCTACTGTGACCCAGTTCTCCAAGGGCGGTCGTAGAAAAGTCCGAAGCGGCTCATCAGGGGGAGCTGGGCTGGGTGGAGGGGAGGGTGTCAGAACACTTCCGTATCAGCTTCTGAAGAATCACTAAGCGACTGGAGCAGCCCTGGTGGACACCACTGCATGGCCAAGGACTTGTGGGTGACCTGGGCGGTAAGCTGCCGTGGTGGGGCCTGCGCTCCTGGCCCATGGACAATCCCACCTTTTCCTCCTCTCAGAAGCTCTGTTGAGGAGTTTAGATTCCTGAAAGAGAACTCCTGGTGTTCCTGGGGGTGGGAACGACTTGGGTAGATGGAGGCTTTCCTTGTTGGGTGTTTTCTTGTGGCAGATTATAAACCCTGACCATTACAATCTGAGTTATTTTTACTAGTTAGACCAACACGGCAGTGGAGTTTTTCTTCGTTTCCATTTTGAAAGGACGTGGACCTCCCTTTTAAAACCCACGGCGGAAGCCATGCCATCAACTAACCCGGCACCCTCGGGAAACTGGGAGCATTTAGTCCACAGGCTGCACCCACTCTAGGGTCCACAGGAGCAGCCATGCAGCACAGCACAGCCCCTTGGAGCTGGGGCCCCAGCTCTGACTCTTCCTGTCCCCAGGACCTCATGGTTCTGGTGACCTGGATGAAGCCACGGGCTATGATGCCACAAGGCACAGTGTGGCCTCTCTTGTGGCACCCTTGCACCTCGGCAGTGCAGTCCTGTGGAGGGCAGTGCTAAACAGCACCACCCCCTGTCCTACCTGTTTCTGCCCACACACCCGCCCCCTTGGAGGGCAGGCACTGAGGCTCAGGAGGGAGACGCTGCTGGCCTTGCTGGCCTTGCTGTCCCAGAAGAGCCAGGCTGGGCACCCGCGTCCTGGACAGTACTGCCGGGGGCTCTCTGGGTGCGCCTCACACTGTCCCCTTTCCTTCAGGCGATCTGACTCCAGAGACCCACTTGCTTTCTCGCCAGGCGTCCCTCTGCTGTCCGTGGCCAGCCGTGCCCAGAACAGGCTGTTGTGTTGAGCAAGCCCCCAGTAGGCAGAAGCCTGCCCTCTCTGCCTGTCCACCCTCTTCATCCCTGCCTTCAAGTCCCTGTCTATTCTGTCCTTACTCTCCTCACTGGCCTGTGAAGGGGCTGAGGTGCTAACTGAAGGGCCACATCTCTGCTACAGCTACAGGCCTTCTACCACTGTGACCCTCTACCGTGGGGCTGAGTTGAAACATAGATGGAAGTTTGGCCCGGGCCTGTGCTTGTGCTGCTGTACTGGGTTGAGAGCAGAGTGGATTGGATTTTAAAGTGTGCTCAGTGTGTACCAGTTGTACCTTCACCTTTGCCAAATGGTAGAAAAGCACTCAGAGCCCTGAGCTTCCCCGGGCTGGGCAGGTCCTGCCCGCCGCCCGCTGCCACTTGCACACCTAGCTGTGGAGGGTTACCTTGCGTCACAGTACCAGGGTCTGCTAGGGGCCATGTGCTGGTCCCAAGGAGTGCAGGGGAGCCCTGCTGCCCACAGCCAATTTGCTCCAAGCATATGCTAACACAGTGTGGCAGAGGACGGCGTCCTCTCTCCCATTTAGGGCTGAGAACGCCGCCGGGAGCTGGGGTCCTCCCTCTGTCCTTGGTAAAGATGGACTCGAGACACGGCTCTGTCAAGTGAAAGGTCACTCTGCAGGAAAATGCCAGGAACAGAAGTCTGGGTGCCCAGGCCTGGGCCCAGGACCCCAGAACCCCAGGACCCACTCCCTCCTCAGTCGCTGGGGGAGCAGAGGCCTTTGCGCAGTCACCAGGGAAGGCAGTGCAGTCGCACCCAAGCTTCTTGTTCTGCCGCACCCACTGCAGAGCCCCTCCCCCCTGCTGTCCCAGGCCAGCCTGTCTTCCCATGCATCTCTGTGGCAGTGTTGTCACCAGCTGCTCCCTGGGACCACACACCAGCTCCCTCAGCCCCCGCCCACCCAGCACTGCCCCTGCCACCACCCTACCATGATGTCAGCGTCTCCATGGCCACACGGTGCCCTTGCAGTGCAGAACGCAGGCTGCTTCTCTCAGGCGAGCAGCTGCCACAGGTGTCTGGCCCCGGGACTGCAGTGAAACCGCCAGCACACCCTCAGTCTAGCAGTGGTGGCCGTAGTGTTCCCTCCCTCTCTACTGCCGGGGACCTTGATCTGTGTGCAGAGGTGAGCCAGCGCCTGTGGTCGTGGCCTCTGCCCGACACCATGTGGACTCAGTGTCCATGTCTTGAGTCATAACTGGGTGCTGTGAGGGCTTCTTCCATTTCACAGACCTGGAAACTGAGGCTCCGAGATGTAGTGGCGCTCTGTGTCTTGGACAGGCAGACAGCAGGCCTTGCACTCGCTCCTGCTCCTTCTGCAAGCGCACCCTCAAACCTGCATCCCTGGGTCGCAGCTCCTCAGAAAGCAATTTACAAGTTCATTGGCAGAAAGCTCAGCAGCAGAGCTATTTTACAGCAAAATACCAGACCGTGGGAGAGCCTGGACTGATCATAATGGCACCAGGTGCAGCACCGTCCTGGGGTGAAATGTCAAACTGGAGCCTCATTCCAGGGGAGCCACTAAAAATAGCACATGAGCACCGTGGCCAGCTAGGAGTGGGCTCTGCTCAGCTCCACACCGGTGCAGGAAACCTGAGTCCTGTCGCACAGCATCTCCTGCTCCGGTGGTGTCTGTCCTCACCCGAGGATCTCACCCTGGCAGGAGCACAGGCTGCAGCCTTCTGCTTTTGTAACGTGGGACTTGGGTGGTTACCAGGTACAGCATCTGCTGAGCAATGCCCAGCCGGTAGGGGCGCACTGGCACATGTCGGCCTGTGGCAGACTTCAGGATCAGATCACATGAGATCCCCGGGGCCTGTGGCTACCTTTCCCTCTTCAGGGGAGCCAGACTTCTGGGCTTAATCTTCTGGATCAGCTCTGCCTGGCTTACAATGGCTTCCTCATGTCCGGCTTCTTTAGCCCCACACGAAGGTCAGAGCCTGGACGTTGTACGTTTTGCTGTCCCCTGAGAGTGGCAAACCGCCCCTACTGTTGAGTCTTGGGCACGTCCAGCATCCAGCTGTCGGCCCACGTGTGGCATCCTAGGAGCTGTGGCACAGGTGGCCACTGGCTTGCCTGCTTACTGCCCACAAGCACGAGGCTCCGCCTGACCTTGGGGTGTAAGGAGGACACCGGAAGGGCCAGACATGGGCCTGTGCTGGGCCAGGGCTACACGGCCGGCTGTGCTCTGGCTCTGGCTGTGGCAGGTGCCAGCGCTCAGATGGTCCTTCTGTGGTTCCCCAACACACACTACAGTCCAAGTCCTCCAGGCCTTTCAAGAAATCATGATTGCTCCTGCAGCACTTCACAGTTTCTTCCTCTGGGTATTGAGGTGGCGCTGTTGTGCCTGTCCCTGCCCTGTCCTGCTGGGTACCTGCAGTGGGAGCTGTGCTTCCTGCTGCCCTCCAAAGTGAGGACCTCACTCCACCTGACTGGTCTCAGGCTTCGATGTGCTGAGTGGGCATAGCAGTGCCCAGAGCGCGGCGGGAGCCGGGAAAGCAGCAGCTGTGGCCAAGGCCCCACCCACAGTAGGACCTCAGCACAGATGCTATGCACAGGCAGGGGGCGCAGCCTCATCGGGAACCCAGAATCCAGAACCACGACTGGACCCAAGCGCCCACCCCTGGGTATATGTGACCTTGAGCAAGTTCCAAGGCTCTCTGTGTCTTCTTGGAAAGCAATCCTCCCAGCGCCCTCCACAGGCAGCACTAGGGCTGTGTGATCAGCTCTCTCAGCTGGGGTCAGGATGGGCACAGCACAGGAGGGGCCGGGTCCATCTGGGCAGTCCCAAGAGGCCAAGCTGACCTTGCCGCCTCCGTGTCAGGCATGGATCTGCCACACAGAAGGCACCAGGGATCCCCAGACCCCAAAGACCTGAGCTTCCACACATTTCAAGGGAGCTCTAGGCTGGCTGGGATAGTAAGGATATTGTCATCAGACCTGGAGAGAAATGGGGTAGCTGGTATCAGCTGGATGGGGACATTCCAAAGGTGGCCCAGAAGTGCAGGAGGGATCGAGGTGGCAGGACTCCAGAAGGCTGCTGGCTGTGCCGCTTATGGAGCACTCCCTGAGCACCCAAGCCTGGTCTGTGCCAGTGTGGACAAAGCTCTCCAGGCCCCAGCTCTCCCCCAACCAGCCACGCCACAAAGGCTGCGGCCTCTAACTCCCTTGAGCACACATGGCACCAGCGGCAGCCCCAGTCCCATGCAACCTCCCAGCAGCCTGAGGACAAGCCTGGCCGAGGCAGGCACCTGTGTTTCCCATGCCCCACGCAGGTGCACACAGCAGCCTCCAGAATAAGGACACAGACTCACTGCAGAGCCTCCTGCAGGGGTCTCTCCTGTCCCCACCTCCACCTGCTGAAGCTGAGCTCAGGTCTTGGCAGAGCCGATACACCCACAGGTTATAGGTTTCTGTCTATTTCTGAGGACGGTCAGATCCTTCCTCAGTAGCAAGTGATCTGCTGTGTGGAGTCCAGGGAAAGTCAAGGGAGCCGAGGGTGTCCAACACTCATGCTCCACGGTGACATGGTCCTCTGCCCACCGTGGCAGGCAGAACAAGGCCAGCAGGGCACCAGACCCTGCTCAAAGCCCCGCCCTCCGAGGCGGTGGACTCACCTTCCATGGACTCTGTGCAGATGCAGAGGGCCCAGCATGCCATTTCTGATACCGAGTGTCGCATTCATTAAAGTTTAATTTGATCTTTTTTAATATCACATTAAAACGATCCCATCTTGGAATGGAATGGTTATAGTTAGCATAAATCTGCCATACACGCAGCGACTTCATTTATATTAGCTTTTATTTAACTTAGTAAAAGGTAATTTGTTTTTATTAATTGATTCATTTTCCTCCTTCAGTCAGGAGTGCTTTGGAGGCGGGCGAAACGTGGGTGGCACTGCCCGCCCCTGCTGCGGGCAGCTGGCTGCCTGGAAGCTCTCCAGGTGGCCAGGACCCGAAGTGGTACTATTCATCCCACCCCAGCGCCCCATCCCAGCACCCCATCCCAGCACTCCGTCTCCCTTGCCGATAAGAGCTAGGTTATCCTGGCCAACAGATTAGCCCTGTTACAGTTTATGCATTCATCGTGTCACCTTGAGAAGTTTAAAAAGTCAACTAAGTGACTCAACACAGGGGTAGAGGTGGAGCTTTGGGGAGGGCCTGGCACCCAGCAGGCCTTGTCCTGCCTACCAGGGTAGACAGAAGCCTTGTGTTGGCAGAGCAGGGGCCCAAGTCACTACAGAGCACGAGTGCTGGACACCCCCAGCTCCCTGGACTTACCCCAGGCTCCAGACAGCAGAAGAGCTGCTACTAAGAAGGGATCTAATGGTCCCTTCAGGATATAAACATCCTCAGCTTGCTGAAGAGGACAGAGAGTGTGTGCAGAGGCGGACACCCAACATACAATATTCGGGAGCAAAAGCAGCTTGCTTCCCCCCTCATTGCTTCCTCTTGCTGACTCCCACCGCCTTCCAGTGATACCCCTGTGCCCTGCCACCCCGCCTCGGAGCCAGATGAGTATGGACTGAAACCTCCATACAACTGTGAGCTAAAGAAACCTCTTCTTCCTTAATTTGGGGTGTCAGGTATTTTGTCCCAGCAATGAGAGGAGACCAGCCAGGACAGGCCCCCTCCTTACCCCAGGAGAGGGACTGGACCTCTTTGCAGTTTCTGCTGGAAGAGGAGTGGGAGAAACCTGCCAAGCCATCCATGCCCTTAAGGACACAGCCTGCCATCCAGCCCGCCACTCCCTCCGTCCGCCTGGGACCCAAGGAAGTGCTGCTCGGGGCTGGCCTGGTTGCCTTCCGCTCCGCCCCACATTCCCCACTCTCTCTGCCCACCAGCTCGTGCAGCCCACTGGGGGCCAGCATGGGCCATTTCCCCTGCAAGCTTCCCTCCCATCCTGGGGCTTTGCCTCAGTCTCCTTGCTCTGACTCTGCTCACCATCCTAGTCCCTGCCTGAGCTCCCCACGCCTGCACCTCCTCAGCAAGTCCACTTGGGGTCGCGGAGCCCGAGGGGCTGCTCTGTGAACACCAGCACGTCTCTCCTGTACCGACTGAGCCACCCTTTCACCCGTGCCATGCCTGGCAAGTGGCCCCCTGAGGACACAGGCTGCCCACGTGCACAGCCCCTCCCGCCTTTGCCCAGATGGATCAGGAAGGCCCAGGCCCAGCGCCTGCTGCGTCTGTCCCACAGTCTTGGGTGTCGCAATCGTACTGCTTCCTCCAGCGTCTTCTTGTAGCACCTGGTTAGGTCCTAGCTATGGAGGCAGCAGTGGGTCTCGTGGTCCATTCCCTTTGGACAGATGGCAGGCATGCCAGGGGGCGGGCACTGCTCGCTTCTGCTGAATACTGGGGCAGGAGACGCCGTCCACCGGCCCCCAGACCTGCCCCGGGACAGCTTTGCTTCTATCACCCTCAGTAGTGAGTTCTTCCCGCCCTGGAAAACCCGTGCTCCTCCCCACACAGCACTGTGGTGCCGCGCTCTGCCTTACAAAACAAGTAAACTGAGACGTGTCCAAGAAAAGCAGTTTCGGATGGCAAAGTAAAACCAGCAGCTTGGCTTGCGCCCTCCACGCGCAGTGGGGCGGGTGTCTGAAGAGTCGACTTTACTGGGGCGTGGAGCGCACCGGAAGCCACTTGGCCTGAGCTTGCAGACGGGCCTCTGCGGACCTGGGGTGCGTGGAGCTCAGCCCCACCCTCTGGGCAGGAGCGCATGCGTGGGGGCCACGTGCGCTGACGCTACGCACCCTAGCAGAGCTGCTGCTTGTCGGTTGCACGCGCGGTGCAGTCCTAACTGGGACGGTTGTTTGGTGCATTTTCCACAATGACCCTTAATATGTGTGCCGCGCGTTCGACTCCTTTCAAAGCTTTCTCATATCCATTATGCCATTTAATCCAACTAATTGAACTTGAACTGGAACAAAGGAAAACAACTGATAAATTAATTAGATCTGCGCCTCCTGCGGGAGGCAGAGGGACGGGAGACACAGCTGCGCGACAGTATCTGGAGAGTTCCCGTTGCCAGCGCCAGTGTGTGGGAACGAGGGAACCATCCGCGCCCCTGCCTGCTGCTGAGGATTTCAATGAAGAGGCCAGAGGGAAGTGGGGTTTATATTTCAGTACAACATTCTTCAGGTGAAACCTTTGTTTATTGTCTTTTTTTTTCCCTGCGAACCTCGATCCAAATTTGAAAATATTTTGTTAAGAGGAAGTTTTCATGAGAATGTATACTGATCTGATTGCTAGGAGAGCCAAAGGCAGGGGTCGGAGCGCGCCCCTTGCATGTTGGCCCCGGGGCCCGGCTGGGGCATCGGGTGCCCTGCGGGGTGCCCAGCAGCTCAGCCCCTACCCACTACATGCCAGGCCCGGCCCTAAGGTCCCTGAACAGGCAGGGGAAGGCTTCTCTCCACGAGAGGCGCTGAGGACAGTATTGCTACACGTGGCTGGGAGTCGGCGCAGCATGGCCGAGTGGCCGCTTCTCAGCCCTCTGCCTCCGTGAGCCCGCCTAGGAAATCCCCACTCTGAGGGAGGACCCCGAGACAGCCTTGGAGGGAGCAGAGAAAATGGCTAGGAATCCCTGCTTGCTTCCGGCTGAGGTCTGCAGCCCTCCTCTCCTCCTCTGGTGAGGTGATGTGGGTCCACCCTCAAGGACCCAGCAAGACCCTGTGAGCCCAGAGTGCATGAGAGGAGGAAGGCAAGCTTTGAACTGCACCACTACAGGGAGATGCTCTGAGCAGCCAGAGGCCGGCCCTCTGGCACGGCTGGGGCCAAGGGCTCTCCTTGGCCCTTCATGGGGAGCTGGTCAGGACAGCAGAGCCCTCTGGGGTCATGGCCTGGGGCATAGCAGCTTGTGCCTGAGTCTCACCACAGTGAAGTGGGTACAGCGGAGGCCTCAGTGGCCGCAGGAGACACCTTGCCTTTGCTTCTGCCGCTGAGCACCTGCAGTAGTGGTTCTGGGAAACCTGACCTTAGAGTTCCAGGCCAGAGAAGAGGAGCTGGCTCTGCGGGCACCTGAGCGGCCACCTTAACAAGCATGTCAGAGTCCCCAACACCCAGCTCAGAGGGTCAGGACACATATACCCACAGATGAGGCTTGCACCTGAGCATGCATGTGAACAGACAATGCACACCTCCCGCCCTCTGTGCACATGTACGTGTGTGCACACAGGTGCGTGTACTCGGGTGCACAGAGGGTGTGCTCCATGCTGCCTCTTTGTGAAGGCCGCAGAACACAGGCTCAGTCGCTTCAGAGAATGATAGCCTTGGGAGGTAAAGGGCCGGAGGGGTAGGAAAGCTGAGCTCTCAGCTAAGAAACCACAGGGCTGAGCTCCATGGTAGAGACCTGAAGGAGGGGCCAGGTGACCACAGGGCCTCTGGGAAAGAAGCGCCAAGGGTCCCCCCTTTTCATTAAAGAGAAAGTATCTCTGCTTCTTTTCTGGAACCTAGCAGCCAAAATGTCAGAGTGTGCCTCTGCTCCCAGGATAGGACCGACACCACCCCAGATGGGTCTTTGCCTTAAAAGGGCAGAGCTCTGGAGAAGGAGGAGCAGGGCGTGGATGGCCCATCTGCATGTGCCAAGTGAGAGGCTGTGGCTCTGTCTCCCTCCCCGTACCTCAGAGCCAGGGAAAGAGCAGGTCCAGGCTGGCAGCCCAGGTGACAGGAACAGGCCCTGTGCTTTGCAGTGGTGAGTCCCAGGACACGCCCCCCAAAGCAGAGCAGCCCTGCTTCAGCATGGAGCTAAGCCTTGCCTGGATCTGCTTAGGCATACAAACTGGCTGAACCACCCTGCTGCAGCCTAGTGTCGGTTCTGCGTTTGTGTTTGTTTGATTTTTGGTTTTGGGTCTTCTTCACACAGGGTCTCGCTATGCAGCTCAGGCTGGCCTCGTAGCCCAGGCTGGTCTCTAATTCCCAATGATCCTCCTGCCTCAGCCTCCTGAGTGCCAGGACCATGCCCTGTGTATTGTTTGTTCAGTCTTAGAAGAATACTGTGGAGAACAAGTCACATTTCCTGTTAGGATGCTTTTTGCCAGAGGAGTATTCAAGACGGAGGTACCTATATGTACCCACTTAGAGGGAGGGTATGAACATGGGCAGAATCCTGACCAGACCTGGAGGCATGGCTTGTTCTCACAGTACCCTCGGGCCAGTGACTAATCAGGAACCCTGGTTAGATGCTCTGCTGCCTTCTGGGAGAAGCCAGGTGCGAGGAACGCAGGAAGGGCCCCGCACACATTCAGAAGTTCTATGGGTCTCAGACATTTCGAAATTAAGTTTGCAAATCACCATTCCCAAAGTTGTATTCTCACTTGTTAGATAGATAGCACCCTGGTGGGCAGATTTCTTCTGCTGCACAACAAGCACACTCTGCAATCCACCTTTAAGGGCACAGCAAATCTCCACACTGAAGCGGCTTCCCTTGGCCTGTCTTCATCTTCCCCACCTAGTGCTTCCACTAAAAAGCAGTTGTCTTTGGGCTGCGGACACCCACAGACCAGGCAGCTTCCCCCAGCTCAGCTCCAGCTGGTTCCGCATGTCATTTTCTGAGTGGCAGTTCCATTGCTGTTAAGCTTAAGTGGTACCTTTGTCGACCTCGCAGGGCATGATTTCCCGGCTCCCTCTCCCACCCATCCGCTAAGTCCTCCCCCATGTAATTTAACTCAGTGGGAAGTTTCTGGCCCTGGAGACCAGGCAGCGGGGCAAGGTATGGACAAGAATTGGGTGGCAGCGGCTATGCCTGTGCAAGAGCTTTCCTGATGTTCTGAAGGCCCCGCCAGTGTCTGTGGAAGACAGACACACAGACAGACAGACAGACAGACAGACAGACAGACAGAGATTGAGAGATTGAGAGAGAGAGAGAGAGAGACTGAGACTTAAGCAGGCTCGGATCCTCTGCCCCATCCTCGGGTCTCCGGGGCAGAGCTCTGGGCAGTTCCATTGTTCTTGGACCCGCAGACCTACATGGGAATGGAGGTTCTGGTGACTTACTGAGGGCACTCTAAGAGACAAGGACACAGCAGAAGTGGGCTGCAAGGGGCTCCTGGGGGCTGCAGTCCAGGGAACATCTCACTTATGTACCAGCCCCGCCTGAGTCAGCGCCCTCCTCTTGCAGAGCCAAGGACTTCTTTGATACCAGGAGGTACAGCAGGGACTCAGGCTCACCAAGCGTCTGCTGCGAGGACAGCACCATGCGTGGCCCTCCTGACCTTTGCTCCATCTTCGTGTGCAGCATGGTCTTGTTGATTAGCTGCTGCACTGAGAAACCCAGAGCGCCCCGGGGCTCCCCGAGCCCTTCTCACACACTGGCAGGGGGTTCTCTTGCTGCTCTCCCCGACCTCAGGGCCCCACCTTCCAGGTCTCTGCCCCAGCTGGTGGAGCTGGATGAGCCAGAGGAGAAGGCACCAGCGGCCCAGTCACCTCACCACAGGCGGGACCCCACCACCCCTCCAGCACATACCTGCAGAGGCCCCCAGAAGCAGCCTGGGGCGGGGAAGGTGGCCCGGGTGTGAGACGGTCAGACTGGCCTTGTACAGAACTACACTTCACCCCCACAGTGTCACAGGCAGGAGTCCAGCCAAAGGCGCAAGGCTGAGCTGCTCTGCCCCAGAACACTAGATGACATGGGGCAGGGGCTGGAGCCCAGCTTGGCTTCCCCGCTCTCTTTCCCTGTGTGAGCCTTCTGTCCTTCTCTGGCCTAAAGGTCCCTACCCAGAGCTTCTGTCAGCATTTTGTATCTTCACCATGTAGACACATGACCTCACGTGTTTGTGTTTGCTAAGGACCCAGAGAGGTTTTGTTTGTGTGTAGGGAAGCAGAGTGGGTCTTTTGGGGGTTTGTTTTGTTTTGTTTTGTTGTAGACAGACTCTTGCTTAGGTGCCTAGGCTGGCCTTAAACTTGTCCTCTTCCTGCATCTGCCTCCTGCTTAGCTGGGATTCTGGGTGTAAGCGGCCCTGCCCGACTCAAGCAGAGCACTTTGTAAAGCAGGCGTCAGAACACAGTTGCCTTTTTTGGGAATTCTCCATGGTGCGGACTTCACTCCTCTGCAGGCTGGGTTTCTCGTAGGATGATGGACTCATTTTTTAAAAGTTTAAATGAAGACTGCCTCTCGGTTGGCATCACAGTTGGTGTGGTGGAGAGATCATTTATTTCGTGATTCTTAGCTGTGAATGACGGAGACTGGTTTCAGTTTCATTATTGCAGTTGTCTTATTTCAGAACTTCCTAAATATAGCTTTATTTTTTTAATCCTACCGCCTTACATCAAGATAAAAAGGTTTCTGTCAAAATCAGATGACATGTCAATTTTAATGAGAAACTGAACAATTAACAAGTGTAACGTGCTAATCTAATTATGTTCTCTTAGAAAGGTCTGTGGAAATCAACTCAAGTTTGATTTGCCAGGTGCTCTGCCACCGAGGCTGTGCTGACAGTGCCTGGGGCCCTTGCCCCAGGGTCACCCTGGGTACCAACGTGGCCTCGCTGGCCTTTGGGGTCCTGCTAACATGGCAGATTGTTCCTGATCACTGCACTCACAGAGAAAGGGAAGCAAGAGTCCCTCTGGGCCTTCATAAGGGAATGACAGCCACACAGCCAGCAGCCCAGATACCCCAAGCCTTGCTAAGGCCCTGTCTCCCTAAAGAGGCAACCGCTATTTTTTCTTCTAAATAAAAGCTTTTAAAAGAAGAAAATTTGGGCCTAAGGAGATAGTTCAGTGGCACAAGCACCTGCCTGGCAAGCACAGGTCCCAAGTTCAATCTCCACTACCACAAAACGAAACAAGCTGGTGTGGGCTCTAGCCTCCGTCAGCAGTGCTCCAGGCAGCGCAGAGGGGAGCGTCCACCAATGGGGAGCCTCTGTCCATTCCCCATGTGACTGGAAAGCCACCCTGGTCAGGACAAGCTGGCGACCCCGCCCCAGTGTCCGAGTGAGCAAGAGCTGCGGGCAGTCCACGGCGCCTGGTTTCTGGCCTCACAGCCACGATTCGTTATTTGCTTGGCTGC
>PVJA010019007.1:0-15525 GCA_004027025.1 Myocastor coypus
TGCCTCAGCCTCCCAAGTGCTGGGATTACAGGCGTGAGCCACCACGCCCGGCCAAAATTTTATTTATTTATTTTTTCTTGTTTCAGAACATTTGTTTATTTACTCATTTTTTATGGCCGGCTCAGCCTGCCCTGACGGCAGGGCTGGCGCAGCATGTGGTGCCCGGGATCGAACCGCGGTCCCTAAAGCTGCCCAAGCTTTCCCAAGCAGGCGCTTTAGACCACTGAGCCATCCCACTGGGCCCCTTTTTTTTGTCTTTTTGAGACAGGGTCTTGCTGTACAGTTCAAGCTGGCCTTGAGCTCACTTTCGTGGCCCAGAATGGTCTCAAACTCACACTGATCCTCCTGCCTCAGCCTCCCAAGTGTTGGGATTACAGGCATGAGCCACCACACCCCGCTTTTCCCCCTATTTTTGCTTGACTCTGCAGAACCTGTTTCTTTTCCTACCTTTAATGGAACGTTGCTACCTTTTATAGTTGTCTTGACCCTTTCTTTGTCTAGGACAGAAAGAACCCGCAAACTATCTCTAGAGGGAGACTCAAGCACCCTACAACTTGATAATAGTACCCCCAAAATACAAAAAAACAAAAGTTTATTTAAAAAAAATTTGATACAAGGTCTCACTAAATTGCTGAGTCTGAGGCTAGCTAGGGATGGTGGTGCATGGCTATAATTCTAGTACTTGGGAGACTGTGGCAGGATTTCTGGCTACACAGTTAAGTTCAAGGCTGGCCTGAACTGCATAATGAGACCTTTTCTCAAAAAAAATTGCTAAGGTTAGGTTTGAACTTGTGATCATCTTGTCTCAGTCTCCTAGACTGCTATGATTACAGGCATGTGTCACCATACCTAGTTTCCTGTTACTTTTTTCCTTTTCTTTTTTTTTTTAAAACAACAACAACAACAACAACATAATAGGGGGCCCGGCGGGATGGTTCAGTGGTCTAAAGCGACTGCTTGGGAAAGCTTCGGTGGCTGCAGGGACTGCGGTTGGATCCCCGGCACCACATGCTGCGCCAGCCCTGCCCTTGGGACGGGCTGAGCTGGCCATAAAAATGAGTGAATAAACAAACAAAGGTTCTGAAACAAGAAAAAAATAAATAAATAAAATAAAAAATTCTTTAAAAAAAATAAAAATAGGGGCCCAGAGGGATGGCTCAGTGGTCTAAAGCGCCTGCTTGGGAAAGCTTGGGTGGCTTCAGGGACTGCGGTTCGTTCCCCGGCACCACATGCTGCGCCAGCCCTGCCCTCACCACACCCAGTCTTGATCACCTTCTCAGTGTGCCCTGGGGGGTGGCTGACACGGCATGCCAGGAATTGAACCCCAGCTGCTGCACTCTGCCTAAGCAGGCACTTTAGTCTGCTGAGCTATAAGGCTGGCCCCAGAAATCAATGTATATTCAAGAGGGCATTTGCTTATAATTCTAGTACCTTGGGAGGATGAGGCAAGAGGATATCAAGTTCAGACTCAGTTTGAGCAACTTGGTGACTTAGTGAGACTCTGTCTCAAAATAAAGACTAAAAGAAGAGCTGGAGATGTAGCTCTCAGTGCAAAGATCCTGGGTTCAATTCCCATTACAAGAAAACAAAAACAAAATAAAACAACAACAATAATGACAAAAAAAACCCTCTCGAAAACAAAAGGATTAATTAGTTTTATCTCTTGGGTGATCTTCCATATTTCCTTAATTCTCAGGAGTGAGCTGAGAGCTTCAGAAGCACAGGGTCTAAGAACGGAGCTCAGGGCCCGGCGGGATGGCTCAGTGGTCTAACGAGCCTGCTTGGGAAAGCGTGGGCGGCTTCAGGAACCACGGTTCGATCTCTGGCACCACATTTTTATGGCCGGCTCAGCCCACCCCGAGGGCAGGGCTGGTGCAGCATGTGGTGCTGGGGATTGAACCACAGTCCCTAAAGCCGTCCAAGCTTTCCCAATCAGGCGCTTTAGACCACTGAGCCATCCCGCCAGGCCCCCGCCTTCTTTAATATAGTTTTCTTTATTATTATTTTTATATTATGGGCAGCTCAGCCTGCCCTGGGGGTTGAGGTTGACACAGCATGTGCAGGGATGGAGGATGGAGCCATTGTCCCTGCAGTTGCCTGAGTTTTCCTAAGTAGGCGCTTTAGACCACTGAGCAAGGGCCTACTTTCTTGGGCCCCCAAGATTTAGCTGTTCTGAAGCCTCATCCATAGACTTTTTTTTTTTGCCTTTTTGAGACAGGTTTTCACTATGCAGTTCAGGCTGGCCTTGAGCTCAGTTTTGTAGCCCAGGCTGGTCTCGAACTCGCACGGATCCTCCTGCCTCAGCCTCCCGAGTGCTGGGATTACAGGCGTGAGCCACCACGCCCGGCTTTTTTGTCTTTTTGAGACAGGGTCTCGCTGTACAGTTCAGGCTGGCCTTGAGCTCAGTTTTGTAGGCCAGGCTGGTCTCGAACTCGCACTGATCCTCCTGCCTCAGCCTCCCGAGTGCTGGGATTACAGGCGTGTGCCACCACGCCCGGTATTTTTTATTATTTTGAGACAGGCTTTTGCTATGTAGTCCAGGCCCACCTTGAACTCATTGTGTAGTACAGGTTGGCCTCAAATTTGCAGTGATCTTCCTGACTCAGGCCCCTGAGTGCTGGGATCACAGCTAGTTAACCATTTAATGTCTCACTTTGAAGTATAAGGTGAGTAAGCAAGTTCATATACAGCCAGGGAACAGTTGAGATCTGAACTCTGGATGTCTGGTTTCAAGTCTGAGTTTCTCACCAGACTGCTTCTCCAGAGCTAATGCCTCTCTGAATGAGACCTTCCCTGACCACTAGTGCCACAGGCAGGAGCTGGCTCTGATGTTAGCTGCCAGACTGTGGGTTTTGTGCATTGTCATCTAACACCATTCTAGAGCAGAGAAACCCAAACCTGATCTCAGGGGTGCTGAGAGTTAAGAGAGTCCTAATTTGAGGTTAGAGCCTCAATTTTGGGGTGTAAACAGAACGGCTAAAATTAAAAAGAATGTAAACTGGTAGAATTACTTTGAAAACCCATGGGGTAGTTCTAGACAAACAGAAAACCTGATCTCAAAACCACTCCTGAGCGCACATGTGCACCAAATGATGTGTGCAGAATTCTTTACAGCAGCTTTGTCTGAAACAGTCCCAAACCAGAAACAAGTCAATCACCAATCAAAGTACAAAGGCTAATCTATGGTAGTTTCAAATAATGGGCTACTAACATAGCATAAAAAAATAAACTTCTGATACTGCAATGTGGATGAGCCTCAGATGTAATGCTGTGCAAAAGGGGATATATGTATAATTTCATTTTTATAAAATTTAAGAGCAGGCAGGATGGGAGTGGCACATACCTGTAAACCCATCACTTGGGAGGCTGAGGCAGGATTGCTGTGAGTTGGAGGCCAGCCTGGGCTACAAAAGGTAGTTCAAGGCCAGCCTGTACTACAGGTCTGTACAGTGGTTCTGAGGCATTGTGGCTAATTAGAGGGACACACACTTCTGGGAAGCTGGCAACACTGTGTACTTTATTTTTTTGGGGGGTTCTGGGTGATGGAATTCAAGACCTTGTATATGACAGGAAATGTTCTGCATCTTGACCTAGAAGGTGACTGCATTCTTTTTTCCTTCCTTCCTTCCTTCCTTCCTTCCTTCCTTCTTTCCTTCTTCCTTCCTTTCTCTCTCTCTCTCTCTCTCTCTCTCTCTCTCTCTCTCTCTGTAGAACTAGGGATCGAACTCAGGACCTTGTACTTGCCAGGCAGGCACTTATGCCCCTGAGCTATCTCCTCGGCCCCTCTTTCTTTCTTGATTTTTTCTTTCTTTTTTTGTGTTTTACGTAGAGCTAACTCCCAGTATTTAGGCATATGACCATGCCTCAAATCAAAGTTCTGACTCCCCTAGCCACAGTAACTGGTTTAGGAATGGGAAGGACTGAGCTGGCTACTGAGTCAATCTCAAGCATTTAGCTGGAATTAGTAAGATTTTTTTCCCCCCACCATTATTCCTTGTGTTACATTAAAAAACATTTTTTTTTAGAGGAAGGAAAAATTTACTTCACAGTTTGTGGAGGTCTCAGTCCATAATCAATTGGCTCCAAAGCAAGGTGGTGGAATAGTGGCTTTTTTTTTTTTAATACCAGAAATTTAATTCAAGGCTTTATGCTTGCCAGGCAGATGCTGTGCTGCTGACCTACATCCCTGGCCCTTTTTCAGTGTGTGTGTGTGTGTGTGTGTGTGTGTGTGTGTGTGTGTGTGTGTGTGTATATATATATATATATATATATATATATATATATATATATATAATTTTATTTTATTTTTTGCAGGACTAGGGTTCAAACTCACAACCTTGCACTTGCCAGGCAGGCACGTGTGCCACAAAGCTATCTCCTCATCCCCAAGGAAGCTTTTTTCCCACATTTCTTCTCCCATTCTTCCCCCCACCCGTTCTTCTCTGCCTTGCTTCCCTTCCCACTTTTTTCTCTTTTCTTTGGTGGTGCTGGGGATTGAACTCAGGCCTTGTGGCTGCAAGGTCTCCTTCCCATTTGAACATACTCTTCCTACTTCCCAATATCTGCCTTCCATTAATGATCCTTAACAGAAGCAAAATAATCTGATATTTATTTTTTATTTATTTATTGCAGAACCAGGGGTCAAACTCAGGGTCTTGCACTTGCCAGGTAGACACTTGTGCCCCTGAGCTATCTCCCAAGTCCCTATTAATCTGATATTTAAACTTGGGTGTCTGGCCTGGCATGGTGGTGCACACCTATATTCCTAGTACTCTGCAGGCTGAGGCAGAGGATCACCATGCCTTTGAGGCCTGCCTGGGCTACGCAGTGACTCAAAGTCACCCTGAACTTACTTAGCAAGATTCTCTCAAAAACACAAACTTGGGGCCGGGAAAGTAGCTCAGGGGCATAAGTGCCAGCCTGGCAAGTGCAAGGTCCTGAGTTTGATCCCTGATTCTGCAAAAAATGAATAAATAAAAAATAAAAAAATAGGGGCTGGGGAGATAGCTCCGAGGCACAAGTGCCTGCTGGGCAAGTGCAAGGTCGTGAGTTTGAACCCTGGTCCCACCAAAAAAAAAAAAAAAAACAAAAAAAAAAAACTGCATGCTCAATTTCTTTCACGTAGAATTATGGTCTCAAGGTGTATCTATGTAGCTAAAAGCAACACAAGTTTATCCTTAATGGGATAATAGTACTCCCTTGTATACAAACAAAACTGAAAACTACAATTAGTTTGTATGCATTCATCTATTGATGAGCATAAGGGGTGTTTCCAAGATTTAACTATTATGAACTGTGCAGCTATAAACATGGGTGTTCCTATATCACTGTGGTATGATGCTTTTAACTTTTTCAGGGAGACACCCTGAAGGGGAACCACTGGGTCAAACGGAAACCACTAGTTTTTTGAGAAATATCTACACTGATTTCCATAGTGCTTGCACCAATTTATATTCCCATTAGCAATGAAGAGTTCATTTCCCTCCACGCCTGCACAAGCATTTGTACTTAGTTTCTTGATGATGGCCATTCTTTTTTGATGATGAAATTGCTAGTGTTGTTTGGATTTACATTTATTTATTTATTTATTTATTTATTTTTGTCTTTTTTTTTTTTAATAATTTTTTATTTTATTTACTATTTTTATTCGTTTCAGAACCTTTGTTTATTGACTCATTTTTATGGCCGGCTCAACCCGCCCCGAGGGCAGGGCTAGCACAGCATGTGGTGCCGGGGATCGAACCGTGGTGCCGGGGATCGAACCGCGGTCCCTAAAGCTGCCCAAATTTCCCCAAGCAGGCGCTTTAGACCATTGAGCCATCCCGCCGGGCCCCTTTTTTTGTCTTTTTGAGACAGGGTCTCACTATGCAGTTCAGGCTGGCCTTGAACTCACTTTTGTAGCCCAGGCTGGTCTCGAACTCGCACTGATCCTCCTGCCTCAGCCTCCCAAGTGCTGGGATTACAGGCATGCGCCACCACACCCGGCTTTATTTATTTATTTATTTTCTTGTTTCAGAACTTTTATTTTTATGGCTGGCTCAGCCTGCCCTGAGGGCAGGGCTGGAGCAGCATGTGGTGCCGGGGATCGAACCGCGGTCCCTGTAGCCGCCTAAGCTTTCCTAAGCAGGCGCTTTAGACCACTGAGCCATCCTGCCGGGCCCCATGGATTTACATTTCTTAAACAATGCTGAACATTTTCTCATAGATTTGTCGTTTGTACTTCAGGTAAGAAATGTGTATTCATTACTGAAAACTACCTATTTATTTATTTAATTTATTTCAGATGCCCATTTTTGCACTGAGATTTTTTTTTTTTTTTTTGGTGGGACTGGGGTTCAAACTCACGACCTTGCACTTGCCAGGCAGGCACTTGTTGCACCGAGCTATCTCCCCAGCCCCTTGTACTGAGATTTTAAATTTGATTTTTTTTTTTTTTTGTGGGACCGGGGTGTTCAAACTCACAACCTTGCACTTGCCAGGCAGGCACCAGGCTGGTCTCGAATTCACACTGATCCTCCTGCCTCAGCCTCCCAAATGCTGGGATTACAGGCATTTGCCACTCAAGTTTTTAAATTTGATCTTTTTTTTTCTTCTGACTTCTTATATATTGTAGGTGGTAGTCCTTTGTCTGAATAGCTGGTTAAAAATTTTCCCTAACCTGTAGGTTGTCTTCATTCAGTTGGTATTTTCTTTTGCTATACAAAACTTATTTTATTTTATTCTTGTTTCACAACTTTTGTTTATTTATTTATTTTTATGGCCAGCTCAGCCTGCCCTGAGGGCAGGGCTGGCGCAGCATGTGGTGCTGGGGATCAAACCGCAGTGCCTTAAGCCGCCTAAGCTTTCCTAAGCAGGCGCTTTAGACCACTGAGCCATCCTGTCGGGCCCTGCAAAACTTTTTATGATTCTGTGTTTTTTTGATACATGGTCTCACTCTTTGTAATACTTCCTGTGCGATGGAGGTTTGTAGTCTTTCACTTACATGTTTTCTCTTTGAGCCAGGGCCTTGCTATGTGATTCAGACTGGCTTTGAACTATGTACCAAACTCACAGCAATCCTCAGCCTCCACGCCTATGTTTTCAAGAGTCTTACCTATTCTAAGGCTGGCGAGATAAAGGGGCCAAGGTTCGATCCCCAGCACCACATGCCATGCCAGCACCGCCCTAAGAATGGGCTGAGCCAGTCAAAAAAATAAAGCAAGAAGTCTTACTTATTCTGTCTTCCAGGAGGTTGTTTTGATTTTAATATTTATTTATTTATTTATTTATTTATTTTTTTTTTGTGGGACCAGGGTTCGAACTCACAACCTTGCACTTGCCCAGCAGGCACTTGTGCCTCGGAGCTATCTCCCCAGCCCCATGATTTTAATATTTAGATCTTTGACCCATTTTGATTTTAGTTCATGGTGAGAGATATGGGACTAGGCTCAACTTTTCAGCATGTGGAAAGCAAGTTTTCTCACCATGATTTATTAAAGAGGCTTTCTTCCAGTGAACGTGTTTGGCCCGTCAAAGATAACTACCACTGTTTTTTGTCTGAGACAGGATCTCTATGCAGTCAGGCTGGCCTTGATTCAGGCTGGCCTCCAATTCACAATAATCCTCCTGCCTCAGCCTCCCAAATCAGGGACTTTAGGCCTGTAATGACAGGCCTGCCTTTTTCTTTTTTATAAAGGGTCACACTATGTAATTTAGGCTAGCTTTCAACTCATTATGTAGCCCCAGGTGGCCTTGAATTTACGATCCCCCTGCTTTGGCCTCCTGAGTGCTGGGATTATGTGTGTGCACCACCACGCCCAGCTTAAATGGGTTAAAATATTGAACAGCAAAGGGAGGCTTGGAATGCAAATGAAGCATTGGGCTTTGCTTAACTTGTTTTGTGGGTGCTTGTGCTACCCCTGGCCTGAGCAGGTGCTTCCTGAGACCACATCACTGCCAGGATAAGGCCAGGGCCAGCTGCAGGGAAGGACACTGGGTCAAGTTTGGAAAAGAGTTCTGAACTGGGAGTATAGGGAACTGAATGTTATTCTCCATCTTGCTGCTTCTTAGAGGCAAGATCTTGACAACTCACAACTCTTTAAATCATGTTCCTTTCCTAAGTGGAGTACCACTGCCTAGCTCAAAATGTCATTATGCAGCCCAACTTTTTCATACTCCTATCTTAGTTCCTGCATTTTGGGGATTTTGTCTTCTGTATAACCCTCTAGAGTCCACTCTCATAATAATCTTTTTTTTTTTTTTTGCAAGACCAGGATTCAAACTCACGACCTTGCACTTGTTAAGCAGGCACTTGTGTCATGGAGCTATCTCCCCAACCCTTCTCATAATGATCTTTATAGTGTTTGAGCCCCCTAAGGGCAGGAAAGGATACTTCTGGTGTCCCTGTACCAACATGCTGATCACAGCTTCTGGGGACTCCTGAATCCAAAGAGGTTCTGCAGGCCAGGGACTCATGGTAGGACAGCCTGTACATGCCTTAGTCTGTTACTTGCTTGCTGGTGACCAGGGAAAATGCTGTGGGATAAACTGTTGAGGCTGTGTGAGCTTGAAAACTGAAGGCAGAAACCCTGTCCTGGGGGCCACATAAGACCTCCCACTGTTGGCTAGCAGGTGTCCACCAGCAAAGGAGTTTGTCTGTGTAGTCTGGCTGTCTGCAACAAAGGTTGGACAAAGGACTTTCAAGGGCATGATACCCTATCCCCCTCTCATTTCTGCCTTGTGGCAAAGGCTCTTCCAAGAATCACCAAGTCTATGACAAAGGACTAAGTAGGAAAAGGATGTTTCTTTGTATGTACCCTCATCCATTCAGGCAACAAATGCTTTACAACACAGTACTCCCAACAGGAGGGAAGTGGAGCTGGACCACTCCAAAGGTATCAGCTTGAAGACCACCACAATGAACACCACTCCACACTGTCTTTTCTTCTTTCTGTGCTCCTTCTCAACAAAGCAGCTAGAATAATTCTCTCAGGCATACTGCAGACCTCTAGAAAGGTCCCAGTGGTCGTAAACTTACAGCAGGAGTGGCACAATGGGTTGTTATCAATGACAACTCTAAAAGGATCACCATCACTGTTTGAGGTGAAAACGGGAGATGGACAAGTGAAGTTGTGCTGAATTTGAAGTTCTTGGGAGACTTACTGGATTTTTAAGCAATCTGGGTATCTGTCTTTGTTCCAACTCCTAAGGTCGCACTGAGGGCTCTGTGAACCTAAGTGTGTGGGGAAAGAGTGTCAAGACAGATCATAGTTCTGAGGGGAATATGGTCTCATGATCCTTGTTATCTGTTAAGTTCAGTCTGGCTCCTGGAAGATGGTTTATTTGGATAATCAGGTGATCAAGAGACAAAGAGCATTAAGTGCACAGGGGCGCATGCATGCGCATGTGCACACACATACACATAAAAGGCAAAATATTTCACAGGTGAAGGGTCTAGTGGGACAGAGGCCATGACAGCAGCTGGAAGCTTCCTTAGCCCAAAGAAGAGCCTCAGGTGGCATTCCCTGGAATTCTGTTAAGTATTGGGAAAACTGCTTTCCCAGTGAGGTACCAGGCCAGAGAATAGTGGGGTTAAGAGAAATCTGGGCTTGAGGTCCAGGAAACATTTCTTCATTGTAGAAACTTTTTTGGAGAAAGGATCTCATTATGTAATTCAGGCTGGCTTTGAGCTGCCTATTTAACCCACACTGGCCTCAAACTTGCACCAATCTTCCTGCGTCAGTCTCTCAAGGGCTGGGATTATAAACCTGTGTCAAAGGCATGCTCAGTTCCTCACTGCAGAAACTTGCATCAGCTCTGTTTCTTTCCCTGGGGCCCCTCTGGCACCCTGAACCCAGAAATTTCTCTGTGGATGTTAAGTGAAGGATAGCACCACAGCAACCTGGCAGGGTGGTCCACTGCACAAGGGGAAGGAAAGGCTTAATAGGGCTTAAGGACAATTAACCTCTCAGATGGCTGGCACGAGGCAGTCTGCTTTTTTTTTTTTTAAATGGCCAGCTCAGTCTGCACCAGGGGTGGGGCTGGCACAGCATGTGGTGCTGGGGATTGAACCAAGGTCCTTGCGGTTGCCTAAGCTTTCCTAAGCAGGTGCTTTAGAGCACTGAGCCATCTCACTGGCCCCCAAAGGGTACTGAACTCTACAGTGGCAGGTGGAGGTCTTTCCCACATGACCCTGCGCCACAGCACCTATGATGGAGAAGGAGCAAGGTCCCTGCTGGAGCTTCCTAGGATCCCACCAGGCAATAAGGCCTCTCCTAGCTCCAGCTTGTCCATTCAGCTGTTAGAGATCCTTAGCACCATTCAGGAACCGTGGTGATGGCAGGAGGGACAAGAACGCTTTGCCAGAACTGTCAGTGCTCTAAGACACATCACAGGTAGCAGGACTGCATGACCACTGGCATTTGGTTCAAGGCTTAGGAAAGCCCGTACTTTCTGGAGAGAGGGAGTGTGATATAAGCTCCAAGTTCCAAGTGGCAGCCATTCCATCTACTATTTTCTTCCTTGGCAAAGTCTGCATAAAAGTTCCAACTTCCACAGGAGATGCCTGGAGCTCAGGGGCAATTCTGGTCATTAGCTGCAGAAATTTTTGCCCAAAACTGACCTAGAGAGGAAAACAGGCACTGGGGTCATAGACCATATGGCCCAGGGGAGCAGAGAAGAAGGAAGGCCCATTCTCCAAATACTACTCCAATCTTCTCAATCCCCCTGCCTCCCTGTAATGACCTGCACAGCTCACAGCACAGGGGAATAGCAGAAATAGAATGACCTGGGCCAATCGCAGGCTCAGAACTACACATTCTTCTGGTGTCGAAAGGAGGAAGAGGGAGCCAGGGGCTAACTACAGTCATAGGAAGCTGGCTCATGGCTGGTCCAATATGAGTTGTTGGACAGATATACTTTTAGTCTTCCATGGTGCTTGAGTCATTTTGAGTGAGTTGATTTTGCAGTGGAATCTGGCCCAAGGGTGACACCATTGTTTTTGGTGACCTGTAATTTAAGAAGGAACAAAGGCATTGGGTCAGTGAATGGCACACTTCTGACTGTGCACTGAATAGCTTATTCTCATGATGGTACAGTTTTAGTACCTTGGAACAGTAAGTAGGAGAGTATCCTTTACTGAGGCTTTAGTTTCATTATCCCATTTCATCTTCATGCCAATTCTACATGCTACAGAACAGCATTCCCATTTTACATACAAGGAAATTAAAGTTCAGAAAATTTATTTTATTTTATTGAGATAGGTCTCATTATGTGGTTTGGGCTGGCCTTGTGTTCAATTTTTTTTTTTTTAATTTTTTTTATTTATTATTTTTATTCTTGTTTCAGAACCTTTGTTTATTCACTCATTTTTATGGCTGTCTCAGCCCACCCCAAGGTCAGGGCTGGCACAGCATGTGGGGCCGGGGATCGAACCGCAGTCCCTGAAGCCGCCCAAGCTTCCCCAAGCAGGGGCTTTAGACCACTGAGCCATCCCGCTGGGCCCCATTGTGTTCAATTTTTATAGCTCCCAGGCTGGTGTCAAACTCGCACCGATCCTCCTGGCTCAATCTCCTGAGTACTGGGATTAAAGGTGTGCGCACTTCACGGCAGGTGAGCTGAGCCTGCACAGCATGTGGGAGATCAAACTCAGATCCTTGTGCTTGCCAGGTAGGTGCTCATGCCTCTGAGCTATCTCTCTGGCCGCCAGAAAGATTAACTGGCTGGCCCAAAGTTAAGATTTTAAGTGGTAGGTTCAGGATTGCAGCCCATACTTTTCTAGTATATCCAACCATGTAGTCTGCTTATAGGGCCCTAAATGACTCATCTCTCCAGCCTCTCTAACAGTCCATGTAAAGTGGCTCTTCAGATTGCTTATCATGGCTCACACCTATAATCTCAGCACTGGAGGAGGCTGAGCCAAGAGAATTCTAAGCTCAAACCCAACCTGAGACCTTGTCTCAAAATTAAAAGAAAGGCTGGGAATTCAGCTCAGCGTGAAGGCACTGCATGCAATCCCCAACACTGGACAAAACATAAAAGAAAACAATTAAAACCACCAACTGGCTCTTCTTTCATGGTGGAATCTACTTTGGGGTTCTAGCACCATTTGATATTGTTTTACTTGTTTATGGCTTTGTTTAGGGTCAGCTTCTACCTCTAGAGAGAAAACCTAAAGGATCAGGGATTGCATTTGGTTCTGACTAGAGCTACTGTGTGCCCCAAACAGGGCCTGGTCTATAACAGGTGCTAAATAAATGTTTGCTGAATAAATGGAAGTTTATTTTTAGTAAATAAACTAAACTTATTAGCACTATCACTATCTCTAACCCTCACAGAGCCTGTAAGGTTAGGGCAACTGGTTCCATTTGATAGTGGTGGAACAAAATAAATGAGGTCTGGAATTACATGGATATGAATCTTTGGGAAACTAAAATAACCATGCTTTATTGGGCTAATCACTTTCGTTTTTTTTTTGGCAGGACCAGATTTCAAACATTGGCTAATCACTTAACATGACATCAGGCTTTCTTCTGTTGTAAAAGGAGGATGTCCCAATTTAGAGCTGTTGATGAGAAGTTAATGATATCAAACTATTGACTTATTCAACAAATTATAGCTTTAATCTTATACATAGAGGCTCACAGAAGTTTACTGACTTTCCCAAAGTTACATACCTAGGAAGTTTAGGATGAGAACAATGAACAGCACCAGTGGTTTTAAGCAGGGCATGTATCTGACTGGCTCCAGGTTGTCTACTGAAATTGCCATTAGCCAGATGGCAAGGCAGATATGCTGAAAGGCTGTATGAGGACCAGGCTGGGATGCTGGGGTTTGTCTCAAGGCTATTTTATATACCAATTTCAGTATATATGCTGCTGAAACAAGCCATTTTTTCTTTTTGTGTGTGTGTGTGTGGTACTAGGGACTGAATGGTTACTATGCAAGCACTGAATGTAGCTACATCTCTATCCCTGTACCACTTTTAATTCATTAAGTTCACTGTGTAATACAGAATCAACCACCAAATTTAAAGCAATCATTCAGCAATCTTGCCTGCCTGACTCTGTTTCCTAAATTGTATAATGGGGACAATGATATCCATTGCAGAAGATTATCCTATAACATAGTACTCACGTTATGCATTTTCCTTTCTTTGTTTTTTTTGCAGGACTGGGGTTCAAGATCATGACCTTGCACTTACCAGGCAGATACTTGTGCCACGGAGCTATCTCCCTAGCCCCATGCATTTTCCTTTTAGAGGAGGACAGAACCAGATAGCCTTTTTTTTTTTTTTTCTTGTTTCAGAACTTCTGTTTATTTATTTATTTCTATGGCTGGCTCAGCCTGCCCTGGAGGGCAGGGCTGGCGCAGCAAGTGGTGCCAGGGATAGAACCGCGATCTCTGCAGCCACCTGAGCTTTCCTCAGCAGGCGCGTTAGACCACTGAACCATCCTGCCGGCCCCCCGACAGCCTTTCTATCACACAGTGACACAACCTTCTTTTCAGTATAATATCCTGGGTGGAGTATGACATGAGCTAGATGGGCATTAGTTTGACTTAGGTCCTCTGTAGGATACTTATTACCTATATCTGTAAAATGTGTAATAATCCCTTGTTCAGAGACTATCAAACTATTGTTGTGAGGATAACTTAAGAGAATTGAACATATTACAACATAAGAGAGGTTCAATGAATATCACATACTTTCAAGATTAATTTTTGGTTTTTAAGAGACAGAGTCTCACTATGTACAAGTCAGATTGGCCTTGAACTTAATAGTAAGTAGCTGAGGCTGGTTCTGAATTCACTGTGATCCTACTGCTTCATCCTCCTAAGTGCTGGGTTTACAGGTATGTGAAACCATGCCAGGCAGATTATTATCCCCTTATGTTCACTGTGTCTATCCACATTTTTTTCTAAAGTATGTTTTATTTTATTTTTTTAAAAGATTTTATTATTTTATTTTTCTTGTTTCAGAACCTTTTTTTGTTTATTCACTCATTTTTATGGCCAGCTCAGCCTGCCCCAAGCGCAGGGCTGGCGCAGCATGTGGTGCCGGGGATTGAACCACGGTCCCTGAAGCCACCCAAGCTTTCCCAATCAGGCGCTTTAGACCACTGAGCCATCCCGCCGGGCCCCTGTCTATCCACATTTATCACAATTTTTTTAGCTTGTTTCCTCCCATCAGGACGTAAGGCCATGAGGGTGGTGATTGGGTCTGTCTTGGCTATAATGCATTCAATAAATACTTGCTTAGACCCTGGTGTTTGGTAATAACCTGCAGAGGGAGCTCCTGCTAGAGTTGATGGCAGTGAAGACTTGGGGCTTTAAGCCAGTAGGGGTGTACAGCAGGGTTGGGGTGTACAGAGATCCCTGCTCCCTTAGTCAGACTGGTACAGCCCAAGTACTCTTAGGGGGCCACAAAGGAAATCGTTTATCCCTTCGCTTCTAAAACATTAGGCCTAGGTGTTCAAAGGCTGGGGGAAACTGATGGGAGAAAATTTTTGAGAGGAGACACTTTTAAAATTATAGAGGAAACATTTTTCTTTTAACTGATTGATCTGTTGACTGAGAAAAGGCTACCAGGGTTCCATTTAGGCTAAGATTATCTAGCTTTGTTCTGACTCTGAAGCCCTAAGCTCCTGTAGGAACCCCTTGAGTTTCAAAGAATGGTTACTCACTGGTTCTTGTGCTTGAAGCCACTGATATGAGCCTGGTACTGTTCTATGGAGTTCAGCACTATCTTACACGTCTTGCAGGGGTAGCCCTTCCCAGCTGAAACACACATCAAAATCAAGATACATGGTTATTGAACTGGAAGGGACTGGAACCTGTTGCTTTGCACAGAGTGTGCAGTGCTCTTCTCAGGACTGATGGTGGAACTGGTTGATGGCCCAGATGAAAATCCCAAGTGTCAGTGCTCAGGAAGCAGACTGTGCCCATGTGTTCTCGGGGATGGGAGCTCCTCATTCTGCCTCCAGTCCTGACGAAGAGCTTATCCAGATTGTCTGCTGAGTAAATAAGACGACAGAACAGAGTGGCCTTTGGTGTAACTTTTTTCTACTTTGAATGGTCTCATGAAAGACACCCTTCACTGAGAGATTGCTGGGGAGGGGAGGTGCCACTCTCCTTAGGCTTGT
Source organism: Myocastor coypus (assembly GCA_004027025.1). Taxonomy (NCBI): domain Eukaryota; kingdom Metazoa; phylum Chordata; class Mammalia; order Rodentia; family Myocastoridae; genus Myocastor; species Myocastor coypus. The sequence continues at coordinate 15,120 of PVJA010019007.1, forward strand.
AAAACAGTAATTGATTATGCCTGTTATGAAAACTAAGTTGTCTTTTTACCTTGGAGCTCACAGTCACTGTGGCTCACTCACTACCAGGGCTGCTCCTGTGACAAAGTAGCTTTTCTCTATATGGCCTACCCTCTGTCAGAAGACTAGACTCCTAAAAAAAAAAAAAAGAAGACTAGACTTCTGGCTTGGTGTTCCTTCTCTGATTCTTAAGTTTTTCTCAACTGCAAACCAATCACATCCTAATTTATAATCATAATACTTAGCATAGCCGGGCGTGGTGGCTCACGCATGTAATCCCAGCACTCGGGAGGCTGAGGCAGGAGGATTGGTGCGAGCTCAAGACCAGCCTGGGCTACAAAAGTGAGCTCAAGGCCAGCCTCAACTGCATAGCAAGACCCTGTCTCAA